>QVTG01000252.1:0-33579 GCA_013305925.1 Geotrichum reessii | reverse complement strand
ATTATTATTATTATTATTATTATTATTATTATTATTATTATTATATTATTATTATTATTATTATTATTATTATTATTGAGCCGTGAAGTAGATACGACAAGAGTTGAATTACTTAGAGATGACTGCATCGTTCACAAGTTTTCAATAGCTCTGACGGCCTTGAATTCCTTTCAAATGTCTCATAGAAACCCTACAGAATTGTCACTGCAGCGTGACACGTAGTTCTGAAAAAAAAAAAAAAAGATATCCTAGCGACCCATTTTCAACCACCAGTCAGTGTCATATAATTAGTTTTCTATGTAACTGAGTGTTTCGGGTTACCTTCTTTAAATGTGTAGTTAGTTTTAGGAGAAATCTTCCACTCATCCATTGAGTATCTAGATCCCTGACTCTTTAGGTAGAATAAATGTATACGTTAACCGAAAAACACCCAGTATATCTTCAAAACAATATTTGAATTCTTCTGAAGTGGTTTTTGCAAGACTCAGGTAACCACTGGTAGCACGTTGAGCTGTTATGTTTCATAATAGGATCAGAGACGATAACTACATAATGTAGTTTTAAACTCCCCATTATCATTCAACTACATACAAAATATAGTGATTAACATGAGCACAAACGAAATCACGCCATGATTTATTAATTAAGATTTTAGATTGTCAAATTTTTTTTTTGTGATGCTGTCTATGGTAATAAAAATACACAATAAATATTTAAAACTATCTGATTGACGGTGAAGTGACAGTCCCTTCATCTACTCCTTCCTTATCTATCAACTTACTGGCTTCATCATAGACCTTCCATGACCAAGCGTCACCTAAATCTTTAAACATATTCCAGTCGTCTGCGGTGTTAATGGGTTTTGGTAAGTCTCCTAGCAAAGATTGCCAACCACTAGTTTCCGAAGCTTTGTTCAACAAAATTAGAGAAGAATTTTTTACTGGTTCTTTCAATGAAACTTGGGTAATATTTGAGGCGCTCGTAGACTTGTCAACTGAGGCTTGAGAAAGTTCTGTAGGTATAGTAGATGTGTTGATTTCAGAGATCTTTAAGAAAGCCTCATATTTGAAGCTAACGTTTGATGGCTGTCTAACAGAAGAAATCATTGGAATTCTACCCGATGAAAGATAAGAATTACGGATCTGATCTATTCGTTTGATGTCAAGATGTTCGTTTTGCAGGACCTCCATATTGTGTTGAGTGGCGACTTTTTGGGAGTCATGCCCACTTTCCATTAGAACTCTCGAGACTTGGAAAAGGCCCAGTCCTAAACTTTGTTGTAAATTAATTTTCCATTTGTATTGGGAATTTTCAAAATGAGACTACTTTTTTTCTCCCATAATTGCATTTCTTTTTAAAACTCGACTGTCTATCTTTTTCGCTATTATTAAATATCTGTGCCAGCTCTAGTAATTAGTTAGTACTCATGAAAATATCACCTATAAAAAGCTCTGATTCTATAGGGGTACCTGTTTTTCACCCAGTAAGTTAAACAATAGCTATTATTATTATTTCTGAAATGTCGAGAAGGTAAAAATGAAATGAAATAATAAAAGGTACATTACATTTTTTAAAATTATTTCTAACATCAACTTCACTTTTTTTCCAGACATGGGATCAGTTCAAAGACTTTTCAACTTTTGTCAAAAGTATAAGCTCATATGGTATGGAATACGGAATTGTCAAGGTTGTTCCTCCTCCTGAATGGTATGTCTTTATTTTTTATATGTCTTTATTGTTTCTTGTTGATCTCTGACATTCATATTTGCAGGATAGCTTCTCTTCCAAGTTTAAGTGAGAGTAAACTAGGAAATATTGTCATCAAAAATCCTATAACGCAGCATGTAAATGCTTCTAACGGTGCTTTTCGTCTTCAGAACATTGAAAAACAAAAAAAGTTTAATATTGCTGAATGGCGTTTAATGACTGAACGAAGTGAGAATCAACCACCGGCGAAACGCGGCGAGCGGCGAACAGTCAACAAAGAAAACAATAAAAGAAAAAATTGTCCCTGCTTATCTGACATTGAGTTTGATTCTAACTCCTTTACAACACAACGATGTTTTGAACTGGAGCGGATTTACTGGAAAACACTAACATATAATAGCCCTATGTATGGAGCAGATATGCCTGGCTCTTTATTTGACGACTCGACTAAAATCTGGAATGTTTCCAAGTTAAATGACATGTTAAGCTCTCTTCCAATAAAAATCCCTGGTGTCAACTCATCTTACCTATACTGTGGCATGTGGAAGAGCACCTTTGCTTGGCACTTGGAGGATATGGACTTGTATTCTATAAATTATTTGCACTTTGGAGCTCCTAAAATGTGGTATTCGATATCTCAAAAAGACAGACACAAATTCTACGAAGTTATGAAAGATATCTGGCCTGAAGAATATATTAGCTGTAAAGAGTTTCTTCGGCATAAAACGTTTCATGCGTCACCATCATTGCTGATGAGCCATGGAATTAAAGTCAATAAACTTATTCATCACGAAAATGAGTTTGTATTGACGTTTCCTTATGGTTACCATGCTGGTTTTAATTTTGGTTACAATTGTGCTGAATCTGTCAACTTTGCAATTCCTGAATGGCTGCCTATTGGAAAACTAGCTAAACAATGCATGTGCATATCTGATTCGGTTGGTATTGATGTAGTTGGGCTATTTATCAATGACCAAAAATCTGATACTGTTGATTTAAACCCTATCCTAAGTTCTGTAAAGGGATCCATTGTGCCAAAAAAACGCAAACGACCACTTTCTTTTAACTTTCAAAGTGGTGTCAAGGAAGATCATTTACTTGAGTCCGATTCTAATGTCGATTTGAAGTGGAAGACCAAGCGACCGCATCCTCACAAAAATAATTCAATTGGTGATTTCAAAATAACTACAAAGCATCCTTGCTTATTATGTCCTTCCCATCAACATTTGCCTATGGTTTTTGTTCAAGATGGAAGGGCAGTTCACAGAATTTGTGCCCTCTATATTCCTGAAACTTACAGTGAAATAACCAGCAAGGGTAGAGAACTTGTCTATGGCGTGGAAAAGATCCCTGAAACTCGGTGGATGTTAAAATGTGCTTATTGTGACACAACTGAAGGTGCCTGTATACAATGTAGTTCTGGTCCGTGTACTCGATCATATCATCCTTCTTGCGCACAAAGTGCTGGTATTGTTGTTTCTATTGAAGACAACAAACATGGTCCGAAAATCCGCTTCTTATGCAACTCACATCAACCGAAGGTCATTTCATCTAGGACAAAAATAAAAAATATTTATAACGGATTCACATTACTTCCAGGAGACTTGGTTCAGTTTCAAATGCCAAGTGGCAAAGTGCATTCAGGCATAGTGAGGAAAAACAACATTTCTGAGCAGTCTGCTTTCCTTTCTCTTCAGCATAATATTAAATTGATCGAGATAAGTTGGGAAAGAATTTTTGTACCTGGAATTATTACAAACAAAAACAATAACCTAATGCAACAACCAAAATTACAAATTCAAAGTCTAAAAGCTTCTGAAAATGCTTTTAAAACTGTTGATGAAACTACAAAAGTTGTATCAACTGAAGTGGCCCAGATTGGAACATCTAGTAAGGACTCGGGAAGGTTTGAGCACTTTCAAACAGGGAAGTATTTTCACTGTTTTGAACTTGAAATTCCGCAAGTTGATCTAGATTCTAGAATGCGCTTTTATGATCCAATTAGTTCTAGCGATACCAAAGCTCGTTACAATTAATAATGAACTTATGATTTAATGATTACGCACCTTTTATTTATTTATAATTTTGTTTTATCTTATAGTAATTTTTATGAAATGAAGAATATAATTTGGTTTATTTTGAGATTTGAAGACTTTTATTCATTGAAGGTGTACAAAATCTAAAATTTGTGAAATATCAACACTCTGTAACTTATCCAAACTCAACCCAAATTGTTTTTTTTGTTTTTTTTTGATCAAGATCATTTCAAAGTTTTCTTATTTAAATAAAAAAAAATAAGTAAATAAATATTTTTTCTAGGTTATTACTCTTTAATGATCATAGAATAACCAGAAATGCAGATATTTCAAAAACTGGAACTTAACATTGTATGAAAATCAATATTGGCCTCACCACATGACTGCAAACTCAGTATTTTTTATCCTGAAAGTGTAAACATCAGAACCAATCACAACAGATTTTTTTTTTCAATTTTCCTCACCAAAAATTTTTTAATCTCGACTTTTTCTTTTCCTTCTTCTCTCTTTTCCTGATCTTCAGCATTTTAGTTCACACCACAACAAAAATGTCTTTAAGAGTTTTACGCCCTCTTAGTCTACTCACTAGGATTGCTCCTGTCAACAGCACCTTTGCCAGTAAGTTTTTGTGTGAACGGCCTATTTTTTTTTTGTTTTAATCTAACCATCATCTATCACCAGCCACTGGCTTCAAGGTTGCCACTAGATATGCCTCTTCTTTCGACCGTGCTAAACCCCATTTGAACATTGGTACTATTGGTCACGTTGATCACGGTAAAACTACTCTTACTGCCGCCATTACTAAGGTTCTTGCCGAGAGGGGTGGTGCTCAATTTTTGGACTACTCTTCAATCGATAAGGCTCCTGAGGAGCGTGCTCGTGGTATTACTATCACCTCCGCTCATGTTGAATACGAAACCGATAAGCGTCATTATGCCCACGTTGATTGTCCTGGTCATGCCGATTACATTAAGAACATGATTTCCGGTGCTGCCCGCATGGATGGTGCTATTATTGTCGTTGCTGCTTCTGATGGTCAAATGCCCCAAACTAGAGAACACTTGCTTCTTGCTCGCCAGGTTGGTGTTCAGCACATTGTCGTTTTTGTTAACAAGGTTGATACTATTGATGATCCCGAGATGCTTGAGTTGGTCGAAATGGAAATGCGTGATTTGCTCTCCTCTTACGGTTTTGATGGTGAGAACACCCCTGTCATCATGGGTTCTGCTCTTTGCGCTCTTGAAAGCCGTGAACCCGAGATTGGTGAGAAGAAGATTATGGAACTCCTTGATGCTGTTGATGAGTACATTCCGACTCCCCAACGTGATATGGAGAAGCCTTTCATGATGCCCTTGGAAGGTGTTTTCTCTATTCCCGGTCGTGGTACTGTCGCTACTGGTCGTGTTTACCGCGGTCTTCTCAAACGTGGTGAGGAAGTTGAGATTGTTGGTTTCAACAAGGCTCCTATCAAGACTACTGTCACTGGTATTGAAATGTTCAAGAAGGAATTGGACCAGGCTCAGGCTGGTGATAATGCCGGTATTTTGCTTCGTGGTGTTAAGCGTGAGGATCTAAAGCGTGGTATGGTTATCTGCAAGCCCGGTTCCGTTCAGGCTCACACCAAGTTCCTTGCCTCTATCTATGTTCTTTCTAAGGAAGAGGGTGGCAGACACTCGCCTTTCGGTGTCAACTACAGACCCCAACTTTTTGTTGGTTCTGCTGACGTCACCACTGTTCTCACTTTCCCCGAGGGTGTTGACGAATCTACCCAGGTTATGCCTGGCGATAACACCGAGATGGTCTGTGAACTTGTGCACCCTACCGCTGTTGAGAAGGGCCAGAGATTTAACATCCGTGAGGGTGGCCGCACTGTCGGTACTGGTCTGATCACCAGAATCATTGAGTAAATGTTCTAATTTAATTGTTGTGTAAATATTTTTTAAATTTATTTGATTTTTTTATAGTTGATCGGTTATTGTTTTTTTATTTTTTTTCATACAATATTGCTGAATATGTAAAAATGGAATGAATAGTTTGTTTACTTTTTTCTGGTTTCGGTGTTTTGTTTTGATTTTTGGTTCAATTTTTTTTTTCTTTTTTTTTCTTTTTTTCCTTGATCTCTTTTTTCCTGTCAATGAACATTAAAATAAGCAATAACAACTTCCGCATCAACTTATTCTTCACTTGGTAAAACCATAGACTTTGAAGCCATCAACTTTTGCCACGATGAGTGTTGTACAATCTAAGGGCGAGTCGCCTCAATGGTTGGCCGACGATGAAATGAAAGAGCTCAACGAAGAGTGGGTAGAGAGGGGTCCTTCTAGTTTCGATTTCCGCAATTATGATCCAGAAGAGTCAGGCACAGTCAAACAAAAACCTACTGTTAACTCTGTAGTTGCCCGCAATAATGGTATTGATAAGTTACATGATGAAGTCACCACTACCAAACAGAATATGGGCAATAATCTTCATCAAACACCAGAATGGAAGCGTGCACTGAACCATGCTGAGAACAATATCACAAACCATAACAGTGGAACAATGGCTTGGAACTCTTTTTTCAAAGCTCCTACACTCAAGGGTGTTGAAGCTAGTGCTGATAAGCTCGCTATTGGGAATTCAAAATCATACAAAGATTATAATATTCCAGAGTTTAATAATTATACACATGAAAACAGCAGCAACCAACAAATTAGTGCCGTCAATGATATCCGGGAGATTAGTCGTTCTAGTATTCAACATAGTAAGATTCAAGATGATAGCTTCTCGAAAAATCCTGAAATTGAGCATGAAAGTGATCAGGGCGCTGGCAACGATACTGATAATGAAACCGGCTACGATACTGAAAACGATACAAATCACAATATAGGGCATGACACTCGTAACGAAATTTACGAAGATGGTGATGAATCGCTACCCAGTTCAAAGTCAAGACTGAAGGTCTTTCAAAAGCACGATACTTATACTAATTGTCGGTTGGAAGACTTACTTGGAACTATGGTTAAAGGCGCGGAGCAGAGTAATACTCATTCAACAACAGGGTCTAAGTCATCTTCAGAATCTGGTACGGAATCAGACATCTCCGAAATAATCCAGGATGACAATTACGAGGCCTATAGCTCAACCCAAACACGACATTGGAGTTCTACAGATAGACGCGACATTACAACTCAAGACTTTATGGATAACGCTGAATCTCTCATGAAGAAATTAATGGGATCTGTTTCGAATAACCTAGATGATATAGATACGGAAGAGGGCGCTGAAATCAAGGAAGAAGCTAGTCAATTTCAGACTGACTCATACAAAAGCAATGATTCGGAAGCGGAAGAATACACCAACCACCAAAGATACCAAAATTATGAAGATACTGACTACTTGAGAACCAATGGAGCTAATCCCAGCACATATGAAAGTAGTGAAACTTCAGAAATCTTTGATCCCAAAGATCTGTCCTGTAAATCCCACAACGGAAAACTTGGTCCTCCTGTACAGGTTTCGGTGCCAAACAATGTCAAACATCAAAATATCAAGATTATTAAACAAGAAGATATCAAAGGTATCATTCCTTCAAAAATTGGATCTATGAACTATGATGAGCAAAACAGGAAATGGCATCACCAAAATGATCTTCACCGTCAAGATAATTTTGACAACTCTTTAAACTCTCGGGCTAATATGACAGATGAGCATGACATTTTTCATGGTATAGATGATTTAAGTGATACCAGACCCGTCTCTCCCAGCATACGATCTCAGCATAGTAGTGATGCTATATCTCAGACTCATTTCTCTCAAGCCCAGTCAACGACAAATGGAATCTGCAAGAGTTACAATAACACTCCTAACAAAAAGTTTATTATTAACAACAACCTTATCAACAATTTTGAGCCGAGTGTGTTGGATTTGGAAAACGAGAAAGGTTTGGATTTCCAGCAAAAGCTACAATCTATAAAAGGGTGCATAATAGAAACACCCAGATCAATTCAGTTTCCTAATACTTTAGATAAAGAAGTTTCATTTGCTTTACCTTCTGATCATGTATCTACTGAGCAGAATGACAAGTCATTGGTTTCTCCGGCACTACTCAACAATGTGGCTTATAGTGGCGTTCATCATATTTCGAATGACGTTACTCATATCTCTCAAATTGATTCTTCTTTTGGTCACAGCATGACACAGCTAGTAGAGGCATTTACCACGCGATATCCCAATCAAATGCTTTGGGATAAACTTACATCAGTTGATATTTCAAATAGTTCGTTAGAGTCTCTGGCTAGATTAAACACCATTTGTCCGTTTGTGAAGACTCTAGATGCTTCTCACAATAATATCAGTGTACTTCAAGGCATTCCTTTTTCTGTCACTAGACTGGATATGAGGGTAAACAATTTATCAAATTTATCAAATTTTGGTGGACTTGATAACATCCAGTATCTTAATATTGCTTTTAATGAGATTGAAACTTTCAATTGCTTATCGCATCTTTCACATCTCAGAGAGCTGACAGCAGATGGTTGTCCTGTAACAAATTTAAATGGGCTCTCGAGAATCGATGGGTTACTGAAGCTGAGTGTTAAAGGAGGTTTGTTAGAAACTCTAGATGGAGGAGAGCTCAAGTTATCCTTGCTACAGACTCTCAATCTTAGCTCGAATAAAATTAAACAGGTTTCTCGTTTAGAACAGCTGATTTCTTTAAGATCACTGAATCTTGGTATGTTTTTTTTTTGTTTTTTTTGTTTTTGCTGTTTTTGTTTTTACTAACAATATCTTGAACAGACTTTAATGATATAGAAAATTTATCGGTTAATGAAGACTGCAAAGTCCTGAGCAAACTAAGTATCAGGAACAACAAATTAGAAAATATTTCTGATGTATTACCAAGTGCTTTGAAGGTTTTGCATCTGGAAAACAATGCTAAACTTCGGATAGAGAACTTTGAAAACTTCAAAGATTTACACAGTTTGAGTTTAGATTACACGTCTATCAGTCATCTAGACTCTTCTATTACCATGAGTCTTATCAGTGATGTTTCTAATCTGAAAATTATCAGTAATTCATCCTTGATGTCGCCAACACCATATGTTATCAGCTTTGATGACTATTTCATGAATCTTCAACGGCTAGATTTATCAGGTCTTGGACTAAAGATTTTACCTGCCAAAATGAGCTCCTTTCTTCTTAATCTACGTGAGGTCAATCTTTCTTTCAACCAGTTAACAAGCCTGGTAGGCTTAGAAGGAATGCCAAAGTTAACACATGTTCTTTTTTATGGTAATGATATTCAGCACATTAATGAGTGCCTTGACTTCATTAAGAAAACCAAAAATCTCACTTTTTTTGATATGCGTGAAAACCAGTTGACTAAAAGATTCTATCCAAATCTTTTAGAGTGCTTAAACATTGGGCAAACCGATAACAATAGCGGTTCTCGTGGAAATTCCAGTTTTCATTCAGAAGATTCTGAAATAAAACGGAACTCCCAGTCCAAGATTTATCTCAAATCTATTGCACGGAAATATCAAGCCGATTGGAATGATTCAGATTCAAAGTACGTGAAAGACCTTGAGAAGTTTGACATTAATCTATACAAAAAGCGAGTTGGATATCAAGGGTTGCTTGTTTCTGCAAATAAAAATCTTAAGTGGTTGGATGGAACGATTTTAGATGACGACCAAGTCAATGCTATTAAGAAACACTGGAGCTTTATTCTTGGTCAAGCTCGTAGAGATGTGTAGTTTAATTATCAGTGTAAACTAATTTATGTTGTCGTTAGTGATAATTTTTGTTCTAAGTGTTCCAAATATATAGAACTGTTTATTTACGAATCAATACCATGATTTTGTCATTCACAAAAAAAGAAACACAAGTGTATTGATGATTATTGGCAGTGATTTGTTTTGTGGAAACCCACGATTTCGAACAACAGTTTATCATTTGTGTATATATACCATATTAAATCACAATTTAAGTATAAATCTTTTACAACTTCAAGATTCTAAGCTTGAACAAAGCATCACCAATCTCTTGGTCTTCCTCACCCAGGAACTCACCAGTTGTGCACTCACCGCACTTCAATAAATCTCTACGCAAAGACTTCTTTAATAGATCAGAGTGCTTGATCAAACAATCACTCAGGTTAATAGGATCTTTAATAACCTCAAACTCAACCTGAACATCATCAGTGGGCTGCAAGCCAAGCTTCTTACGGTATCTTTGAACACGGTTGACAAACTCTCTAGCATTAGCCTCGGTCTTCAAGTCTTCGTAGATTTGGGTATCCAAAATGACAATAATGTTCTGGTCAGTGTTGAATTCTTGGCCACCAGAAACAGCAGACTCGCTCAAACCTCTGACAACAGTGAGGTCACCCTCAACAAGCTCAATACCGTCAACAGTGATTTTCTTGTCAACCATGTAACCCTGAACTTGCTCACTGGTCAGCAAAGGCAGGCCCTTCTTGACCTTACCGATATCCTTTCTTAGCTTGCGACCAAGGACAGACCAGTCGGCTTGAGCATAGTATTGAACACCATACTTGCTTTCATCAGAAGTAAGAATAAGATCGCGTACATTAAGCTCGTCAATGATGTATTGCTTAAGAGACTCAACATCAGCAAGGAAATCTTTGTCGTGATGGATGATGATAAAAGTCTTGAGAGGAATTTTGAGACCAATGGTCTTGCGCTCACGGATGTTTCTTCCAAGCTCAATGACCTTCTGCATGCGGTTAACAGCAAGCTCAGTCTTATCATCAATAAGCTCATCTCTAACAACGGGGTAGTCTAGGAAGTGAACAGATCTGCTGTCAGTAGGATGGAAGGATTCAGGAAGAGCAGTTCTCAATTTTTGGTAAACAGTTTCAGAAAGAAAAGGAGTAAAGGGAGCCATGGCACGTACCAAAACGAAAAGAGCCTCAAATAAGGTGTTCAAGGCCTTCTTAGCATCCTCAACGCCGTTCTCGCCCTTTAGTCTGCTTCTGTTCAATCTAATATACCAATTGGTAAGATCATCAATAAGCTTCAACAAACCAGGAACGACAGTGTACAGTCTGTACTCTTTCATCTCAGTATGAATATGAGCAATGAGAGTTTGCAAACTAGCCAGAATCCACTTGTCCATGACATTCTCGCTAACAAGCTTGGAATCGTAAACAAAGTCGATGTTATGCAACTTTTTGAGCAAAGCAACTTGGCCCTCCCAAAACTTGAAGGAATTCCACCAAGGCAAAAGGACCTTAGAAACAACCTCCTTAACGCCCTCTTCCTTAAATCTCAAAGGCTCAGCTCTCAAAACAGGAGAGTTAATCAAGTAAAGACGAAGAGCATCAGCACCAAACTTGCTAATGACTAAATTGGGATCAGGGTAGTTCTTCAATCTCTTTGACATCTTCTTACCATCGGAAGCAAGAACAATACCAGAAACGATACAGTTTTTGAAGGGAGAGACATCAAAAAGATGAGTTCCAAGCACAGTGAGGGTGTAGAACCAACCACGGGTTTGATCCAGACCTTCTGAAATAAAGTCAGCAGGGAATCCGGCCTTGAACTTGTCGGCATTCTCAAAGGGGTAGTGTTGACTAGCATAGGGCATGCTACCAGATTCAAACCAACAGTCGAAAACCTCTTCAACTCTCTTCAAGACGCCCTTACCTTGCTTAGAAGGAATAGTAATATGGTCAATACTGTCACGATGAAGATCAGTAATGCCGGTAACGCCAGAGAGCTCTTCCAACTCGGCAACAGAGCCAATACACACAATCTCCTCAAAGTCGTCACTCGCCCAGAGAGGAATAGGTGTACCCCAGTACCTGTTTCTTGAAATGTTCCAGTCTCTGGCGTTCTTAATCCAGTTTGCAAAACGACCTTCCTTAATAGCGTTAGGCACCCAGTGAGAACCATCAATGTGTTTCAGCATGTTGGGAATAATCTCAGTGATTCTAACAAACCAAGCAGGAACAGCACGATAAATCAAGGGTGTGTCTGATCTCCAGCAGAAAGGGTAGCTATGCATCAACTGGGCGTCGACAAGAATACGGCCCTTTTCCTTAAGATCCTTGATGATCTTGCGCTCGGCATCCTTGATGTAAATACCCGCATAGTCAGTAACTTCACTAGTAAACTTACCGTTGTCGTCAACGGGGTTGGGAGGGAGGCGATCGGGAGTAATAATGCCGTTCTTGGTAGCAGCGTTGTAATCCTCTTCACCAAAGGAGGGAGCCTGGTGAACAATACCAGTACCGCTATCGTTCTTAACGTAGTCATCGACAATAACCTTAAAACCATGATCTTTGAACTTGTCATAAAAGTAGTCAAACAAAGGAACATACTTGAGATCCTTCAAATCGGTACCCTTGATCTTCTCCAAAACCTTGAGCTTTTCCTTCTTAGGATTCTTAAAAAGAGTGGTCAGAAGAGACTCGAGTAAAATGTAGTTCTTACCGGTCTTTTCGTCTTGAATCTTGACGTACTCAAAGCTGCCATTAACACAGAGAGCAATGTTACTGGGCAAAGTCCAAGGAGTGGTAGTCCAAGCAACCAACATTGTGTTGGGATCGTCGACAAGAGGGAATCCAATGGTAACAGCGGGGTCCAGAACATCTTTGTAGTTTTGTTGAGCCTCAAAGTTGGAAAGAGGAGTTGTGCAGCCGGTAGAATAAGGCATGACTCTGTAGCCTCTGTAGACAGAATTTTTCTTGTAAAGCTCCTTAAAAACCCACCAAATGGACTCCATAAAAGTAGGATATAAGGTCTTGTAGTCGTTTTCAAAGTCAATCCATCTACCCATTCTGCCAATGGTGGTCTTCCATTCAGCAGCGTATCTCATAACGATGGCACGACATTCGGCGTTGTACTTGTCGATGCCCATGGCCATGACGTCTTCTTTACCGGTAATACCGAGCTTCTTGTCAATTTCGTGCTCGACAGGAAGACCATGAGTGTCCCAGCCAAATCTGCGCTCAACGTGGTGACCGGTCATGTGGGCATAACGAGGAACGATATCTTTGACGGTAGATGCGAGAATATGGCCGTAGTGGGGAGTTCCGGTGGCGAAGGGAGGACCATCGTAAAAATTGAAAACAGGTTTGCCTTCAGAGAGCTTTAGGGAAGTCTGGAAAGCATCCAGCTCTTCCCACAGCTTCAGGACATCTTCTTCAGCCTTGGGGAAATCCATAACTTCCTAGGTAATGTTAGATTGTGATCGAGATCGCGAAAGGAATATATTACATACCTATAAAAAAAATAAAAAGATATTACAGATTATATAGGGAATAAAAAGAAAAAAATAGAAAAAAAATAAAATATCAAAAGAGCACTTTTGATTTGATTTCTGTGAAACTTTTTTTTTTCTTTTCGGTTCCACACAAAAAACAAAAATAAAACGGCCGACAACACACAAACACACACGCATAAATACGTTTTCTTTTTTTGATGATGAAACTTTTAGTGTTACATTTGAGTCATTGATTTTAGACCGGGTAATTTTACATCCCAACGGTTAATATTTTTCATTTTAGTGATGACTGAAACAAATATTTAATCTATGACTATAACAGATGGATTTGTACCATTAAAAGTTGAAATTTTTTATCATGGCTTGTCATCATGGCGTCTATAGTCATTACTGATAGTCATTTTCTTACTAGCCCCGAGATTTACATACTGGGTTGTTTTTTGTTTGTTTTTGCTTTTGTTTTTCGTGCGTTGTTATAATTCCAATCATACAGAACGTCTTTCAAGGCCAATTCTTCTCAACCAGGGTTTTGTGTTTTTTTTTAGCATAATATACAGTTTACATATCATGCTTGAATGCAATATTTTGTATAGAGCTTTTCGATGGTAAAGCCATGTCTTTATTCTATAGTTGCTTTTTTTTTTTTTTGTTGGTTCAACAAGTATATATGGTCAAATTTTTACTTCTCAGTAATTTTTCATACTTATCGTTATCGTAGCAATAGATAGAAAATTTGTTTATTGTTTATCGTAGTGATAGTTTTTTATTGTTTTAAAAGATATGAATAAATTCTTCTTATCCTATTATGTAATTATTTGATATAAAGACAATAAACAGATTTTTTATTTGATATGAAATACCAAAATCTCTGCCTAACCTGTATGATGAATTGTTTAATCTATGTCACTCAAGTGACTAACACCGTATATCGCAAAAATGACGCTCTTATACCAAATTTTGATAATAATAAAGTATCTACTCTTGTTTTATCTTAATGTAGATTTTCCATGTCTCTCTCTCTTTTTTTTCTCATCTTTTTTCACAAATATTTTTTGTCGATGACAGCCCAACTGAACTTATACAGACCTTTGACAAAAAGATGATTCTTTTTTTTCATCCCTTTTTACTTTTTTTCACCACATGCATGGCAGGAGTTAGTCAATTTTTCAAGTTCTGACAATAGATATATAAATCAGTGTGTTGACAAATTATTCACGTCACACTCCTGCGGATGTTTCATTTAATTTCACGCAGTAGTTTGAGATGGTAACTTGAAACAGATAGAAAACATGCAATTTTCAAAAGGCAGAATGAATTGTCTGAAACATAATATACCAAAAGTCTTTTGGTTAGATTTGAAAAAAATTTTGAAAAGAAAAAAAAAGCACTTGTGTACTTAAAAACACAACTCTTTTACGCTGTTTATCATTCCATGTCCATCCGTGATAAAACAAGTGCTAAATATCTATATTTCAAAGAATCAAGTTTGGATTGGCACCATCAAAGAAATTGAAGTAAAATCATGAAGGGAGTGTCTAATAATAATAATAATAATAATAATAATAATAATAATATATAATATAATAATAATAATAATAATAATAACAAAAACTAAGTCTGCTCAATATTAATTTAAAATCCTGGTTTGTTTTCTTTATTTTCTAGCGACGACTAAAATAATAATGTTAGATAAACAACAATATCTATACTGATTACTTTAAGTAACCAATTTCACACGACTTAATCTATCTTTATACGTAGTAGAGTTTTTTTTTACTATTAAAAAGTCTTGATACAAACATAATTCAATCACCATAAGTATTAATAGCTATATAAAAAAAGGATTTTTTATTAAACTCTTCAAAAAAGAAAATATATATATATATGATCTTTAGTATAGTAATTTTTTTTGGATAACTAGTTTTTATTTCAAGGTATAGCCAATAAAGGCCTACAGTCAGTAACAAGTTGTAATACTACAGTAGCAATAAAAACAGTATGGAATATAAAAAAATGTGACTGTCAACTAATACTTTCCTATTATAGAAATACAATATACCTAGTAGTGAATATTTCATCATTTTAATTTTTTTATATGTGTTTTTTTTTTTTTTCACTAAAGTAAAGGGTTAGGTGTTTAACTTTTTTTCATTGTTGAATAGAAAATGAAATATCCACACACATATAAATGTATGTATGAGAGAGAATAATGAACAAAAAACTAGTCCCAAACGAGACAACCCTTACCTTCAATTAGCTGTGTGGTCCTTTTATAATTATTTTTATCATTATTTTTTTTATTTTATTTGTTTGACTGCAAAGTACTGTACATATAAAAGTAAAAGAAAGTACATTACTCTCGAAACTAAACTAAAAATGAGTTTATTGTGTGTAATATTTTAGATTATTATTGATGTTTTTTTTTTATTTATCAACTATGAAAGACTTGTATAGGCAGGTTACCTAGCGAAAAATTTTTTTCAGGCAAAATTTTTTTTTTTTCTCACTCTTTTTTTTTTCTAAAATTTTTCTCTCTCCCTTTTCTCTCTCTCTCTTCTAGTTGTGCGACTGACCGAATTTTCGACCTATCCAACCAACACTTATATAGTCACCATGTTGATTCCTTCCGAAGAACGCAGAAAGATTCACTCCTACCTCTTCCAAGGTAAATATTTTTCTTATTTTATTTTTAATAGGGTGTTGTCATGTAGGTAGTGAATATGTGTATGAATGAAAAAAAGATCAACAGTCAATATTTTATTAAAATAAATAAAAAAAAAAAAAACGTCGGACAACATAAGAATGAAAAAAAAAATGAATCGACATTTTGTATCAAGGATTAAACGATTATATACGACTCTGAAAGAAACAATAAAAAAATCATCTTTATTATTCTTGGTAATTTTTTAAGACATCAGTGAAATTGATTTTGAGCCAATAACTTAAAAAATTAAACCTTTTTCTTATAATATTCTTCGGCAATGAAATAAATTTTATGGAAGAGAAAAAAACAACAACATCAGTCATTACAAAACAACTTTTTATCGGCAAGGAAATATTCTGATCTGATTCTAATCACATTCTTCACACTTACATCACTACTTTAACACCAGCCGAGATTGTATATATTTATGACTCTTGAGACTAACTTTATTTTCATTTTAGAGGGCGTTGTTGTTGCTCAAAAGGACTACAACATCAAGCACAATGAGATTGATACTAGAAACCTCTACGTCATCAAGGCTCTTCAGTCTTTGACCTCCAAGGGTTACGCTAAGACCAGATTCTCGTGGCAATACTACTACTACACTCTCACTGACTCTGGTGTTGAGTACCTCAGAAACTGGTTGGGTCTTCCCAACGGTGTTGTCCCCGCCACCCACAAGAAGGCCGCTCGTCCCCAGCCTACCGGTGGCCGTCCCGAGAGACGCCCCAGAAACAACGACGGTGAGGGTTACAAGAGAAGAGAGAACAAGGAGACTGCTGGTGGCAACTTCCAGCCCCAGTACAACTAAGTGTAGTGTGTGTTTTTTTTTAATGAGCAACATATAAATTTCAAAAAAAAAATATTGAAAAAAAAAAAACAACTTGTGAAACAAAGTAGGTGAGGGGGATCTTGCAAGTTGACAAATAATTGATGTTATTATGAGTTGGGGAAACCAGCTTTTATGGTGTTGATATTGATTTTGACAAAAAAACAAATCCATATTATCTTTTGTAGTATATATATATGTTTTGAGTCTTGAAAATGTCATGTCGTTTTGATACCATTCAACAATCATCATATAGTACAATACGTTCAGATCTTTGTATTACAATTTGTATATATACAAATTTTGTTTTCAAAAAAAAAAAAATAGAAAAGAAAGGATAATTATAAGTATACTCCTTATCCCCCTTATATTGATTACTTGATTAGAGCAACTTTGATGAAGTTTTACTTTTTTTTTTGTAAACTTCTAGTATCGGTCTATTGTGGATGATTATATTCCAGGTTTTTTTTTTTTTTTTTTTTTTTTTTTTTCCCTTAACGCTATGGTAATTTATTTCATGGAGAATTCAGCGGCCATCGAATGCCCAGAATCATTTAAAGCGCGTTGACAACGGTAATTTTAAAGGTCTCATATATTAGTAGACAAATATAGTATTTTTTTTTTTTTTTTAAAAATAATAATGTTTTCATTGAATATATCTTTGTGATTTAATATGTGCGTATGTAAATATCTGATGTGAGGATAATAAACAACATTTCTATCTCCTTATCCCCATCCCCCCCTTCGTAAAGAAATTATATAAATAATGAAATTTCAAGAGGATGGATCATATACTTGAATTAAACCTTTTTTTTTTTTTTTGGTGACGATACGTATATACAAAAGTGTACATTAAAAGTGAATTTACTGAGCTTTTTTAGAATGTATACAGTATGTTGTATACATATATCTTTTATCCTCTTTTTATTATCCTCCTTATTTGAAAAAGTGTTTTTCCATAAAAAAAAATAATAAAAAAAAAAGATTGAAAAAAAAAGTCTATTAAGTTGTGTGTGTTTCAGTGAAAAAAAAGATATACGTATAGATAAGTTGAATCATACCCCCCTAGCTTTTCTGTAGTAATTGAAATAATATAGTAATAATAATGAGTAAAAAAAAATAAAAAGTCGTACCAAAAAAAAAAAAGAAAGATCGTTAGGCAAGCTTTTCGTTTTCAAGCATGTTTTCTTCATCATAGAACTCCCTTTCGTCATCACTATAGCGGCGTGCAATCCAAAGACCAACCAGTGAAATGACTGCTACAAGCGCAAAACAAGTATCAAATAGAGACTCGACAAATACAGTGTCGAGTGGAGCGCCAAGGCCTGCTGTAATGGCACTACCCATCTCCTTAGGCAGGTTGCTTCGGAGCAGTAAAGAAGTTGAAAGAATGTAGATTGACCACACCTGTGAAACAAGTAGCAGACCAAAACCCTTGACAGTGTTATTGACACTTGTGTTTGCGTTTGCATTGGTGTAGCTGTGAACAGCCGACCGTAAAAACAAGTTTTCATGTTTTAGAAACGGAAATGCTCTAGACAAAGAGTTGAAGGTTGTCAGTGCACTTGAAATTGAGCCAATAAATAGGAATCCTGATAAAATAAAGCCAATTTGACGAGTCCATGCATCGAGATCTGAGTTGGACGAAAACTTTACGGCTATGTGTGCAATGGTGATGGCAAGCGCATCAGACTGCGCAATTGAGAGACTTTTTTCGGAGGTACCGGTCATGGAAGCACTCACATCAGCAGCAACGCTAGAACCACCGGTGATGGCAGAACCCGATAACAGACCTGGGTTACTATGCGTTCTCATTGATAGTTTGATCAAGGTTCTTGCACGAGATACTGGGTTTCTGAATAGCAGAATCATGACTAATCTATACAGACAGTATACGGCAAAAATAATGTAAGCCTTTGAGATCAACTTGCCTATAGTAGTTTTCCGCAATGCCTGAGTTTTGTAATTGTTTTGTAGTGTCTCCAGATCGTTCGCAAGCGAGTCACGCATCTTATTCAGTGCATCCAATTCCATATTCAAGCTTTGAAACTCATCTGTAAGCTCGTCGCCTGCGACAGAAGACCGGATCGACATGAGTATTTTACTTTTAAGATTTGTAGATGACATCAACTGGCGTTCTCTAATTTTGTTTTGTACAATTTTATAATCAAGAGTTTTTGAGTGTATGAGGTTTGAAGTCGTTTCGATAGACTGTTTGACCTGCTCAATGTCTTGAAGACTGATAGTCTGTGTTTTGTTGATAAACACCATGTAGGGCGTCGAAACTGCTGCAAAGCCGGATAATACTGCCATTGCACACACGCCAATTACAACAATTCTAGATAAAGTTTCCTCAGTGAAAGACCGTGTATAAACAGGTGCCCAATATGCAGATGTAAACGATTTCGGCAGCCCATTCAGTCGAGGTTCAGGGGGCGGTAGAGGGATGAAGTTTCCCATTTTCGCAAAAACTACCAGCCAGATTAAAAAAATTCCAACCGTGAGTGGATATTTGAATTTGGAAACGACATATGAGGGTGATGAGTGGAAATACAAAAATGCCTCTAAAATAGGAATAACGACGACAAGCATTGTAAGAAGAATCGCGGTACAAATCTTCCAGACCACAATTCGTGCTGCAGGGTCAAACCAATTACAAATCTCGCATAAAACTAACTCAACAATCACAACAGATGCTGTTATGGTTGTGTAGAAAACAGCGTTGATAAGGGCCTGTCTCAGCAGATAAGATCTTTTGTCGGGTTGATTTAAGCTAAAGTACGATGATTGAAAAAAATGTGTAGTTGACGACTTGGCCAATCCAAAAAAGGACCCTACCGATACCGATGACCGCGGGCTAGTGTTGTATAGTGAAGAGGAATGCATCGGCAAGGTCAAATCATCTTTGTTGGAGCTAGGTGTCGGATCATGCAACTTTGACAGATATTTGTGTGTGCCGAGGAGTACACCAAACGCAGATATACCAAAAGGCAAGGTATTTAGCAGTAAACTCATTAAAAAGTATATATATTTAATATATGTGTAATACTGAGAAACGAAGGTGACAATAAATTAAACCTGAGATTGGTAAAGAAACAAGAAAAAAAAAGAGTGGGAGTGTGTAAAGGGTAGAAGAAAAGTCTGAAGAGGCTGGAAAATTTCATTTTTTTTTTAATAAATTCAGAAACTATGATGTTATCCAAAAAAAAAAAAAAAAAAACTTTTTGTTTTTTTTTTAAAGTCTCACTACAAGATAAAAAAAGAAAAACGTATACAACAAGTACTTATGTTAAGTAGAATCATTTTTTTTTATCATAAAAATAGAACTCAGTAAGAGGTGCTTACTATTTAATATGTCGAGAGAGTCCAGAATAATTTTATCACGTCAAGCCATTTTTGACTACAACCATATCACACGTAAAGACTTTGTGACAAGAAAAAAAAAGAAGCAGTGATTGATTGGTGCTCAAGTCCAAACCACCCGTTGTTCTTTTTAATGGCAATTTTAGCTAAAATGAAGATGCCTCGTCATATTTTTTTTTTTGATTCATTTATTTTGAGTTGCTAGTTCAGAGAACAAGGAATTGCTAAATTTGTATGAAGTAAAACAGCAAAGAACTAGTAGCAAAATAAACTCAAGCTTGACAGTCCGTGACTACAACTGCTTCAGATTTGATTTGCGGTCATTAGTTTAAAGAATTTTTTTATTTTAAAATTTAAAAGCAGATGCATGATGTCTTTTTTTTTTTTCTTCTAGTACATCTTCCGTTGATCTGGTCATTAAAAAAAAAAAAAGACGATTGCCCCTGGACAATGTTGGGGGATTAAAAAAAAAAAGAAAACTCTTTTTTCAATTGTGATACTGTATATTTGAAATGAGTTATAAAATTAATAACTTAGATATGAAAGCTAATACTTAAGTGCTAAATTGCGATTACATAAAACTTTATAATTAAAATATAAAATATAACACTTGAAACTTAAATATTTTGCTGTCAAACTGTTTTTTTTTTTTTTTTTTTTTTCTTTTTATAAAATCTTTTTTTTTGTTTCATACTCTGACGTTGTTCGGAAAAGTCAAAAAATAAAAGCGCTTTGGTGTTCAATTCCAATAGTTCCTTCTTCTTGCCTCCAACATTTACCTTTTTTTTTTTTTCCACTCTCTCAACCAAACATAAGTTTTTCAGCGTATTTATCCTGTTTTTTTATGCTGCAAATAAATTGATATATTCTTTTTAGAATTATACCACTAGTGTTACACTCCAATTTTATAGACTTTTTTTTTACTACTGAGAAATATTAACCATGGAGAGACCGGAAGCCATATTTCGTACGTCATTGTCACCATTCTTTGAACATACTTTTAAATTTAATGTGTTAACAACTATTTTTTTCCTTTCTACTTAGGCTCTGCGAATATGTCTCTGGTCCAGCTATATGTAGCTACAGAAATTGGAAGAGAAGTTGTAGCTACCCTTGGTGAACTAGGAACTATTCAATTCAGAGACGTGAGTTTTTTTTTTTTTTTTTTTTTTTTTGTCAATTATCCAGTTCAACTAACATGGTATAGCTAAACTCGGATGTATCAATTTTTCAACGCTCCTTCATTAAAGAAATTAGACGACTAGATAATGTTGAACGCCAGCTCAGATATTTTAAAGCTCAAGCAATCAAGCGAAACATTCATATTCAGGAGCTTCCTGAAGAACCTATCACCAGTGCTCCCAATGTCAGTGAAATAGATACACTTGTTCAAAAACTTAATGAGATGGAAGAACGAATTTCTCAGCTTTCAGTTTCTTATGAAGATTTGCTTTTGAGAAAATCATTGCTTGTTGAGAAACGACATGTTTTGGTTGAAAGCGGAAAGTTCTTTGACAACGCAACTAGAAATCCCGCTGAAGTTAGACTTTCTTTAGATGTTGATAATGACTTTGACTCTGATAACGCACCTTTGCTTCAGGAAGATGAATTAGAACGTCAACCTGTTCAACAAGATGGAGTGGGCCCTGGACTTGTCTCTCTTAATATTAAGTTTGTTTCTGGAATTATCAATAGCACGAAAACATCGGTGTTGGAGCGAATTCTCTGGAGAGCACTTAGAGGTAACCTATACATGAAATATTCTCAGGTTGACGATGAAGTCCTTGATCCCAAGACTAAAGAACTGGTTAAAAAGGACGTGTTTGTGATTTTTGGTCATGGTGAAAACATTCTAAAAAAGATTCGTCGAATCTGTGAGTCGCTAGATGCGTCGTTATATCAAGTTGATGACTCGCTATCTTTTCGCCGTGAGCAAGTTCTTTCAACTAATGCCAAGATCCAGGAGATTGATGCCGTAATTGATAGTACTGGCCAAGTGCTTAGCACAGAACTCAGACTAATTTCTGAAAAGTTGCTGTACTGGAATGTTCTTGTCAAGAAAGAAAAGGCCATCTATACGGCTCTTAACACGTTCAACTATGACCAGACACGCAAATGTCTCATTGCTGAAGGTTGGGTACCTACTGATGATATTCCATTGATTCAGAGTTCTCTTCGTACCATCACGGATCGGGCCGGAATTCATGTTTCTTCCGTTGTAAATGAGCTGCAGACAAATCGTACACCACCCACATTTTACCGCACAAACAAATTCACTAATGCGTTTCAAAACATTGTCGACGCTTATGGTATTTCTACATACCAGGAAGTCAATCCTGGTCTTGCTACTATTGTGACATTTCCATTCATGTTTGCAATCATGTTTGGTGATGTTGGACACGGTTTTATTTTGACGCTGGCCGCTCTTGCATTGGTTGTGAACGAGCGAAAAATTCAACGCATGAAGCGCGATGAGATTTTTGACATGGCGTACTCTGGTCGGTACATTCTACTTCTCATGGGCCTGTTCTCAATTTATACTGGTCTGCTATATAACGATATTTTTTCAATATCAATGACGCTTTTTAAGCCGCGATGGAAGTGGCCCGAGCACTGGGAAAATGGCGAAACTATAACAGCCACCCAGAGTGGAGTGTATCCGATTGGAATTGACCCAACATGGCATGGAACTGAAAACAATCTCATTTTCACTAACTCATACAAAATGAAGTTGTCTATTCTTATGGGATTTGCTCACATGACATATTCCCTGTGCTTTTCGCTTGTCAACTACCGTCACTTCAAGTCTAAGATTGATATTATTGGTAATTTTATTCCATCTATGATTTTCATGCAAAGTATTTTCGGGTACTTGTCGTTGACCATCGTGTACAAGTGGTGCGTGGACTGGATCAAGATTGACAAACCAGCTCCGGGCCTGCTGAACATGCTAATTAACATGTTTTTAGCACCGGGCAAGATTGATGTACCGCTGTACCGGGGACAAGCGTTTGTGCAAGTGGTACTGGTGTTGTTGGCCTTTGTGTGCGTGCCATGGCTGCTTTTGTTGAAGCCGCTGTATCTGCGCTATGAGAATAAGCGCGCGCAGGCGCGTGGATACCAGGACCTACATCACCAAAGCCGGATCAGCGATATCACTGGTCTTGAGGAAGAAGCAGGTGACTCATTTGTGATTCAGGACATTGACGACTCGCACGATGGTCATTTTGAGTTTGGCGATGTGATGATCCACCAGGTTATCCATACTATTGAGTTTTGTCTCAACTGCGTGTCACACACAGCATCGTACTTGCGGCTGTGGGCCCTTTCTCTTGCCCATAACCAGCTATCAAGCGTGCTTTGGAGCATGACCATCCGCGGCGCGTTTGCTAGCACTTACAGCCCGGTCAACGTAGTCCTCGCTGTTCTTTTATTTGGCTTTTGGTTCACGCTCACTGTCTGTATTCTTGTGCTTATGGAAGGTACTTCCGCCATGCTGCACTCTCTTCGTTTGCACTGGGTCGAGGCTATGTCCAAGTTTTTTGAGGGTGAGGGCTATCAGTACGAACCGTTTGCATTTGCCAACTTGGATTACGACAATGAATTTTAGGGGAAAAAAAAATAATATAAAAAAAAAAAACATCTTTAAAGTGATAAAACCACTTCTAAGAATAGGAAAAAAAAAATATCTACAAACCAGTACTCATGGCTCTGCAAGAAAGAATCAAGTCTGAATCATATATATACAAATTCATAAAATTTACCGTTTTTTTTTTATAACAAAAAAAAAAGTTATAAGTAGATTATTATTATTGTACATTTTGACCAATTGCTGTATTCCAGTATGCGAACCGGCTTTTTTTTTCTTTTCTGAGTATATATTAATTACCTGTGTTCTTTATTCACTTAATCCTTTATATATCGTATGTATATCCAAAAAATAATAATAATAATAATAATTCCAAATGTATACATATACCTTTATCCTAGTATAGATATACGTATCATATTTTATCTTTTATTCTAGCGTCTGCTAGAACCTACCTTAAGACTCTTCACTCGTCTCAACAACCCGTTGCTCTTAGGATGAGATTGAGCTTGTTCGGGTGAAAACGCATCGGGGGAAGAATATCCATCTACGGGCGAAGTAGGACTAGCAGTTCTACCCGTGGCTGGGATTGTTGTCGAAGTGCTAATCTGGACTTTGGTATCACGCGATACAGCAGGACCCGCACCGTTTCCACCACGGAATCGCTGTGCGAGGGACTTTTTCCTAGAGAGCCCCAACTGCTGCTGCTCTTGGTTGAACTTGTCTGTAGCAGTCTTAGATGCCGGAGCACCGTCCAGAAAAGTCGAGCTACCAAGACCCAGCGAGGTATTGCCATGGACAGGCTTTTGATTCAAACTGGCATCAAAGGTCGAAGAATCATCATGAGAACGGCCCAAGGTACCGCCGCCGCGCAAAGGCATAGAAAAGTCCTGAAACGCTTCGCTGTCACCGCGGCCCATGATCTGATTCTCGTTTGCGTATCTGTCTCGGTTGGGGTCAACACCCGTGACTGTATTGTTGGCACCGTCAATAGGAAACGCTGCCACAGGTGCTTTTTTGTTATTTTGCTTATTTCTATGAGGCGTACAAGCATCAAACGGGCCATCATGGTGAAAGTTACCTGGGCCAAAAAAGCCCGTGACATCCAAGCGGTCAATAGTATCAAGTGGAGGACCCTTTTTAGAGCGCCTTGAGGAAGACGAAGAGGTTTTCTTGTCCTTACTCGAAGAATGATGACGACGACTGCTGCTTTCTTTGTATCTATCATCCTTATATCTATCATCATAGCGTCTGGAAGACGAAGAAGAAGGTTTGTATCTGTCTTCACTACCGCGACGTTCCTCTCGTCTTTGTGATGAAGATTGGCGCACTGGAGGCTCCATCACAGAAGAGTCTGAGTTCGATCTAGTATGACGAGTTTTAATAGAATTGGATTCTGGTTTTGAGCTATTTACAAACACAGACTGACGGTTCGAGTATTGAGGTTTTGATGCCTGAGGGGGCCGCTGTGGTTTGGGCCTTTGTTGCTCCGGAGTAGCAAATATTGAGTCATTTGAGTTAGTTCTTCTAAGTAAATGACGAGACGACCGTCTGTTGGAGTACGAGTCGTCTACATAAGAACTTGAGTTATTATTTTTATTATTGTTGTTGTAATTGTTACCAGTATTTCTAGAACGAGACTGTTGAGGAAAGTCCTCATAGTCTTCTTCAATTAAACGCTCATTTGGAATAGAGCGATTGCGTGGGGCAGGAGCAGGTTCATCCCAGTCAAGAAAAGGGTTTGTAGACTTTCTTCTGGCAGCTGCAGCAGGACCAGTTGCTGTTCTGGGAGCAATGAATCTGAGAATGGTGAGTTAGCAAAAATAAAATCAAAAATAGTAAAGGCCAAGGGTGCCAGTGGACATGAGCTTTAGTAAAAAAAAAAAAAAAAAGAAAATAAACCACAAAAAAGAAAGAAAGAAAAATAGTGTGAGTCCGGATGGGGTTAGGGATGGATACGTGAAAAAGGAGGTGTATTATTTTCTAATTTTTTGTTTTTTTTTTGTTTTTTTTTGTTTTTTTTTTCAAAAAAGGGGACAACCCACGAAAGAAAAAAAGATTACCATTTGAAGAAACAAGAAATAGTACGTACCTGGTAGCAGAAGATTGCGAAGATGTAGACTCATTAGAGGAGTGGGTGAGATAAGAGTTAGTATCTCTTCTCGTCTGCTGTTGTTGGTTTGAAGGTTGTCTTTGGGGGTTGTTGTTAACAAACACTGATTGATCAGAGTTGGCATATTGAGGATTGTTGTAGATGCTGACTCTATCTTTAGGAGGGATTGGAATAAAAGCAGAACTGTTTACAGATGTGCCAGTATGGTTTGTCTCAAGCTGGTTTGCGGAATGAGACCTAAAAGTTGGGTCAATGCTTTGTGAAACCTGAAGGTAACTCGTGTCAGATTTTTGGTGATGATGTTCATGATAAGAGCCGGATAAACCGTTGGGGTTATTGTTTGTTGGAGGTGGTGGTGCTCTTCTAAAGGGGTTGTTGGTAGAAAAAGCTGCGTTGTTTCTTGCTGGTGGAGGAGGCGGCGGCGATTGGTGATAACTGTTATTGTTGTTGGGGGCGGAATACTCAAAAAGATCAAAAGACTCTGAGTTGCCTGTGTTGTACTGCCGTTGCGACGGTATGTTTTCAGTAAGTGACATGGTTGAGAAATATGATAGTAAAAAAAGAATAGATGAAAGGAAAAAAAAAAAAAAAAGGGAGAAAGAAGGGAGAAGGAAAGAAGAAAGAAAAGAAAAACACGAATATTTTTATGTTTTTTTTTTTTTTGTTTTTGTTTAAAATAAGGAGGAGAAGTGTATATATAGATTTTGAACTGTAAGTGGTACGGTAAACCCGAAACCTGACAAAATACAACAACAAAAAAACAACAGCAAACGATAACAAAAAACAACAGTAAAAACCAATTCGAGTTTGGTGTATTTGTGTGGCCAGTGCGGTGTATGTAAACGCGTGTCGTAAAATTGAAAAAAAAAAAAAAAAATTGATGACACGAAATCAGTCAACTGTTCTTCGATAATGATGAATTTGTTGGCGGATTGAGATGATTAAATTGTAATCATTTTATAAACATTTCATCAAGTTTTATTATTCTTTTTTCTATTTTATTTTATTTTTTTTAATTTCAAGTATTTTAAACATGTTTAAAGTATTTTTTTTTGACCTGCCAAGCTTATTTTAGATATGGCGGCCCATTATTATTAGTCAAATAGTCAAATAGCCACCATTGTGTACTCTTCGTTTTCTCCCCCTGGACGGCTACGACAAAAAGCATTGACAGCCACGGCTTTTCCTTCAGAAAAAAAAAAACCTATTAAACCGACAATCAAATGGGTTCAACTATGATATATTTTTCTCACGGCTGATTTTGAATTCTTTGAAAATCCAACACACATGCTCTTCAGTGCGACTTTAATTTTTATAAACAAGGAACCCATGTGAACACATAAGTTTATTTTTTTTAAAAACCAAAAAAAAAAAAAAAATTAAATGAATTCAAGAATGGGCTAATATTAGGTATTTCCGTTTCTAAATATTCAATAAGCCTGAGTCTTGCAGGAGATGGCAATGATCCCTTGGTTTTATATTCAGTTTGTCGTTTTGTTTTCTTCCTTGAGCTCTATTCAGGGGTAATTAAATTAAAAAAAAAATCAGACTGGAACAAACAGTGTTACTGCCCCCGTCACATACGTCTCTGTTTATGTATAAACAAAAATATTTTAAGTGAGCTTTTAATACTTGTGAAAAGGTTTTATTAGCCGCCATTTATCTGAAAAAAATAATATTATCAACTGTTCCCCTGTGTATGTGTGTGTGTTTTTCAGTATTTGCTGGTTTGTTGATGATAAGTTTCATGTTTTTTTTTTTGTTTGAACAGTTTCATGTGGGTTAGGATTGCACGTGATATGCTTTTGTTTTCTTCATCCCTTTTCTCTCAGTTCCTTCTCCTGTCTCCTTTCTTTCTCTCTCTCACTCTTCTATCGTTCTCCTCAACTCTTCCTTGTCTTCTCTCTTTGTTGATACAATTATTATTATTAATTTTTTTGTAAAGTTCTTTGGATAGCTCATCTACGCTTTTATTTTTATTTGTTTTTATTTTTTTTTTTTCTGGTTTTCACGTCATGTCATTTTTTAACACATTCAGGTATGTAACACTTGTTTGTTAAATTATTTCATAAAAAACTTGTTCCACCCAAACATTCCTAGAGACACAACTAACTCTTCATTTCCCCTAGTCGAGGTTTTGGCAGATCCTCTAAAAAAAACAAGAATACCGATAGCAGCAACACTTCTGGATCATCAAATACCAACAACTCCAGCAGTAATCTTAGTATCAGCAATTCCGATGATCACCACCATCAATCCTCTAATCAAACATATTCTAACGGCAACGGTAGTCACACTTCTGCTGGTTCTAACTCTTCAGCATCATCACAAAAGCCGCTGTTTTTGTGTCAACCTTTTGTAAGAACTTCGCTTGTTCGTGGTTCATTTCAGACCATTGTACAGGTACCCAAGTATGTCGATCAGAATGAATGGCTGGTGTTGAATGTATTTGAGTTTTACCAGTACTTAAATCTCTTTTATGGAGTCATTGCCGAGTTTGTGACGCCCCAAACGTGTCCCACGATGAATGCAGGCCCCGGCATTGATTATTTGTGGATTGATTCTAACAAACAGCCGGTTCGGCTGCCAGCCAACACGTACATTGACTATGTGTTGACCTGGATTTCAAACAAGTTTGATGATCCTACTCTCTTCCCCACTAAACAGAATGTGCCGTTCCCAAGTCATTTCATGGGAGTTCTCAAGAACATTTACCGGCAAATGTTTAGAATCTTTGCACACATTTATCATAACCATTTTGATAAGTTTGTGCATTTGTCGATGGAAGCACATTGGAACTCATTTTTTGCACATTTTATATCATTTGGTAAAGACTTTGATCTTTTAGAGAGAAAGGAGATGGAGCCATTGATGCCGCTGATTGAGTCTTTTGAAGCCCAAGGAAAGATTTAAACAAACAAACAAAAAAAAACCATATATAAATATAAAAATGACATCCCCACTATTCACTTATTGAAAAGCTTGAAAAAAAAAAGAAAATAAAACCAAGTTGAACTTGACATTTTCAGTGAAACACAAGTGTAAAAAAAAAAAGAAAATGAACAATCTTAGGAAGTACTTGAAAAAAACTGTCATTCACGATATAGTTTAAAATTGAATCGAATTTTCTTTTTTGCAAAAAAAAAAAAAAAAAAAATTGGTGAATTATTTGTCTGAATCTTTGTGATTAACACTGATTCGTATCGATTATAATGAGATAAAGAGTGTTTTCGGGTTTTGATTTTTTTTTTTAACAAAAAAAAAAAATAGCCATTGAGCAAAATTACAATGTGCGTACAAGTATTAGTATTTACTGAATACATTGAAAAACAAAAAAGACGACTCTTTTGTACATATATCTGCATGTAAAGCTCGCCTAGAATAACTCATTTTGAGTCAACATTTGTGATTTATAGATAGTAATAGTGGTATTTATTATAATATTTTTTTCTTTAAAAAAAAAAAGTTGAATATTCTCATATTTGCTCACTGCTCTCAAACTTTTTTATTTATTCTTTTTAGTTCATTTAAGCTTCATCTCATCAACAGCGGCTCAAAACCCGAAAAAGAATTTGTTGATCTATTCATGTCAAAAACGTTTACACCGTTTTATTTCTGAATATAAATATCAACATGAAGAATTATCTTGTAAAGAATTTTTTTTTTTTTTTTTTTTTCACTTCATCATAAGTATAATCAAACACAAGCTTTTTTAGATTAGATCTCTCTTTTCAGTTATACTTTGCTACATCTAAACCTTAATAGCCCATAACTTTTTCTCACAAGTCAAAACAAAAAAAAAAAATAATTCACAATGGATATGTCTCACATGGCCTCGACCACAACCTCTGCCATCATGAACATGGCAACAGCTACCGCTACAGCTGCTGCTTCAGCTGCTTCAACCTCTGCCATCATGAACATGGCAACAGCTACCGCTACAGCTGCTGCTTCAGCTGCTTCTGCCACTGCTAAAAGCAGCATGGGCAGTATGGGCGGCATGAGTGGTATGGGCAGCACCAGCGCCAACGCTTGCAAAATCTCCATGCTTTGGAACTGGACCACCATCAACTCTTGCTTCATTGCCCGTTCATGGCATGTTCATACTCGTGGTGGCTTTGCTGGTACTTGCATTGGCGTTGTGCTCATGGGTATCACCGTTGAACTTGTGCGTCGCGTGCAGCGCGAGTTTGACCGTCATCTTCTTGCCAAGTGGCTGGCACGCCAGCAAGAGCTTAATCCCAGCGCGGTTTTGGCCGCTGCATCGGCGGAAAGTAATGCCAGCAAGACTAGCTCTTTTATCACCAAGATCCTGCCTACAACTCCTGCGCGAGCGCTTGCCGGTGGTTATTATCATCCGTCTGTCCTTGAACAAGCCCTCCGAGCATTTCTCTATCTTGTTCAATATGCTGGTGCTTACTTTATCATGCTTCTTGCCATGTACTACAATGGTTATGTGATTATTTGTATTTTCATTGGTGGTTACATTGGCAACTTTATCTTTGGCGGTGACTCGTTCAAGAATGCGGCCGGTAAAGGCGATATTGAAACTCAAAAAACGTGCTGCTGCTAATGAAGCAAGCGGTACTGTCTTTTGTTTCTGTAATTCTCTTTTTTTGCTTTGAAATTTCTGCTTCTTAAAAAAAAAACACCAACTTTCTATTGTTTATATTTTTAATATTTCTAATGTTTTTAATTTAAAAAATAAAAAATGAATCTACCTATATTTTTAATTTCCAGTTGCCTTGATTTTGTACAAAGTAGAATGTGTCATAAACAGTTGAAATAATTTAAAAAAAAAAATAAAGATATTATAAACGAGACTTGAAAATAGTAGTTATATTGTAGAATAGACAGGTTCAGTGTGTTGTGATTAAAACAATAAACTCATTTTTCAAAAGTGTCATACCAAAACAAAAAAAAAATAAGTCTATTTAAGTACCATTCCATCTCATCGCAGCTAATTATGATTTGACAATGATAACAAGTGAGACAAAAAAAAAAGTTTTTTTTTATTACACAAGACGTCTTTTTTTTTTATTATTATTATTAAAAAACAATAACGTGTATATAGAATAATTTTGTTGTAGTACAAATAATATTGTGAGATACATATCAGAAGTTTTTTGTTTTTTTCATGTGTAAACTTTATTCAGGTACGTACCATAATGGGACCCTGGGAAACAAAAAAATGAGCAAATTAATGTCTTTTTTTTTAAAAAAAAAAAATTAACTAGAAAAAAATAAGAATAATAATAATGATGAGAAGATTTTTAAAATCATGATTGGACCTCTTCTCCTGCAAAAATAAAAAAAAGAAAAAAAAAAATCATGACATTTGTTCACCGTTATCAATAATAATAATAATTTGAAAAAGAGTTTTTGAGTGTGTGTGGTTGTCTGTGAGCACACTATCATCTTTTGTCTAGAACTGCCCTATCTTTTAAGTAACCAATAATGAACAGCTTTCTACATAAATACACGTATATATACATATATGCGTACTTATTATACGTATTAATTGCATTTAAATCTCTGGGTATAGTGTAACTATAAAAACAAAGCCATACAACTGGTGAACAAAACGTATCAAGATAAATTAGTAGCACATTGTAATATATTAAAGCAAATATAAAACCAACACAAAAATTAACTATAAAACAGCTAGTCACTAATAGAAATATTGAATCAAAATTTAAAGAAAGAACATAGTAACGCAGTTGTGTGTGTGTTTTATTTTTTTAATTTTTTTTAAAAAAAAATTAAAAACAATAATCTATACTTATTACAAAATAAATATAGTGACAAAAAAAAAATAAAGACAAAAGCTTTAATTTGCTCGTCTTGAGTTTTATTTCTTGCTCTCTCAATGGTGCTACTTTTTTTTTATCATATATTTTTGGTCATTATAGTGATAAACCCACTTATATTTATGTAGCTACACATATAACATTTACATTTTATAAACATCTGGGCTTTAGACTCTTGTCGTTCAACTAAAAAAAAATAATAAAAAAAAAAAAAACAGTAACAATTTTTTTTAATATAAACATAAATTGACATGAGTAACCTTTAAGTCAAAAAAAATTTTACAAGTTAGAGATATACATAATTCGATGTAAATGTATATTATTTTGTAAAAAGTCAAGTAAATTTGTGTGTGCGTGTTTTTATCAATAATTAATTGGCGACTTGTAAAATAAATGTAAAAAATCACATTTCCTCTTGTATAAATCAAGACTTTAAAACGACAATATATACTTGTACACATGTAAAGAAAATTCGAATTTTTTTTTTTTTTTTTTTATCTGTAAAAAACATTCATAAAAAATTCGACGCGCCATCGAATGCCCGAATCACAAAAGCGCGTTAACAGGTGCTTAATTCTTTTGAAAGTCTCATAAAGACAATTAATTTAAATGGTTTTTTTGGCATATATATATTTTATTATTTATTTCAATCATCTAAATATTTAAATAAACAGATTTTTCAGTCTAAAAACAAAAAAAAAAAAAAAAAGATCGCGGGCTTTGGTTTAAAGTTTTTTTTTAGAAGCTTTCAACATACTATAGAAGTTTAAAATGTTAATTAAAAAAGAAAAAGATTTAAATCGGGCTTTTGTTTGTAAGTATACTGGTCATGCAAAGACAGTCCAATGCAATCCTTGAAACACATATACAAAACCAAGATTATGAAAAGTCTTGGATACAATAAATCAAAAAAAACAGAGAACCTTTCAATTGGAAATAGCCCTGACAGCTAATAATAAAACTATGTATCAATATTAAATTTATAATGTTTACACATTTGTCATTTCTGCCGTTTGATAGCTTGTATGTTCTTTATATATCAAGTCCGATGAAGATTGCCAGTTGCCTTAGTATTGAAAAATACTTTATTGAATGATTCAATCCCAATCAACAAGATAAAATTTTTTTTTCACAAAGCATGTAAAATAAAACGCCAAAAAGTTTGTTATTCTAAATTTGATCTTCTTTAATTACTTTAGCTGCCAGCTTAGGTAAAAAAGCGCTCAATTACATTTAAAAAATTTTTTTTAAAACGTCTCTTATATTGAATTATCAGCTCGGCGTTTTTTTTTTTTTTTTTTTTGAGTGAAACAAATCACAAAATGAAAAGTTAATGTAAAAAATTCAAGTCAAATGAACCCTTAAAATTTTCTGTTAAAATTTAAAAATTGGGGAAAAGTTCTAATATATCATGTTTTTGATTTTTTTTTTTTTTTTCAAAACATCAAGATAAAAAAATAAAAAAAGTGTTTTCAATGGCAGATTACAAAGCCAGCATACTACTTATATATATATAGTATAATCATATATACGTTTTTATTTTATTTTTTCTATTGTAATTGGTTGAGGTTTATAACTTCATGAGACTTTAAAATTAGCGTTCTCAGCACGCTTTAGGTGTTTCAGGCATTCGATGGCGCCGAATTCTCCATGATATAACACATGTGCTAAGAGAATCCTGGGATACATAATACCTGCCGGAATCTTAACAGAGATTGACACACAGTAAAACCTTAACAAGCTGCTCTAATCAAGCAGACCATCAGCAAAGAAGTTGCAGTAATGAATTCAAGAACTTTACTACCGCTCCAACACCCTTCTTGGTATCAAGCAGGATTCTTAGATCAAGTTCTAGTAAAACTTTACTCAAAAAGCCAAGTTCCACAGAATGCAGAGTGCATTCCTCAAGAACGTTTTCCTTTGCTCAAATAAAACAACTCCATTTTTTTATAAAAAAAAACAAAACAAAAAGGACTACTTTAGATTGTCAATTTTTTAAATTGACCTGACAAAAAATAGATCACTATTTTAAACACATTTTTTTTTAAACTTGGATCAACTTATGTCAAATCTTAGCATAATTTTATATCATTTGTTGTGCTTTTGTGAACTTTATGAAATCATAATAATAATAATAATAATAATAATAATAATAATAATAATAATAATAATAATAATAATAATAATAATAATA
>QVTG01000251.1:0-32500 GCA_013305925.1 Geotrichum reessii | reverse complement strand
TCCATGCCATTTAAAAGTGGTGGCGGGGTGAGAAATGAGCATTGCTCAGATGATCGCGTCGATAGGATGGAATGAACCTGTTTCAGCAGCAACGCTTGTGTAGGCAGATCAACTGGTGTGTAAAATTTCATAAGACGCGGCAAGCCACTGTTGTTAACTTGAAAAAAAAAAGTCAGCACAAAAAATTGGAAAACAAAAAACAGAAAAAAAAAACATACCTACTATCACAGAATGTATCATGTTGTTTATGTGTAAATATTGTGGTATAGATGCTAAATAGGATGATTGTGATGATGATTATGGTGATGATAAACCGAGAGTGCCTTGCGTGTGAGCAAAAGGCAAACAAAAAGAGATTTCTACAAAAAAAAAAAAGACATAACCATTACAAATATATTACATAAGTCAAAAACATCAAACATGCGACTTAACAACATTTATTATCAATCAATCCGATAATTCTCCCAATCAGCTTATCGGCTCATTTTGTGACGTTTGAAAAAAAATTATTTTGAGATAATTTTTTGAATCTTGTTAGTCATCATTTAACGATGACATAAGCGGGAACTTTAAAAATTTTTTTTTTCCTATTTTTATGAACCTCGGTTTTCCGGAGTTTTCACAGTGACTCCTAACCCATGTACACACAATCTTAAGTTTAGACAATAGGTTTTTCTAACCAATTACAGATGTTTATCATTTGCCCTAGCCCTCGTTTCCCCAGATTTTTTTACAATATTTTGTGTAGGCTACACGGAGAGATTTTCAATTTTCCCGAGGGCTTTTCAGCGCTGGCCTTTGATGTTAATAAAAAAAAAAACTTTAAAAGACACTTGTTCAAGACCATTAAGAAAACCAAAATAAAGACCAGTTGAAAAGCCCATTATAGAACTTGAATCCTAAAAAACAATTTTTTTTTGAACCAGGTTTTGAAAAAATGATAAAAAAACGTTCTTTATGGTTGCTGTAAGCCAATTGGCGATAGGTCTTGTCAATTGCGTGGGTATTAAACTCTCACTACACGCAATGGCGTAGTTTCGGTACGCTCTCAGACTATTGTTAACGGCTATCAAAGTAGACAGAAAAGAGATCCGACGAAGCTTTTTTTTTTTTTTTCAAAGTTCCATTTTTCCTCCGCAATTTTTTAACTTTTTTTTTTTTCCTCCAAAATAATTATTATAATAATAAAATAGCAGCTAAAGTTCTTCTATAAAAACCCAGAAAATCCCCGAAGTTCTTTTGTTCTACTTTTATTCTATTTTTTCTTCCTTTTTTTTTTTTTTCTCCTTCTTCTTCCGTATCCATTTCCCCGTTAATCATTTCATCTACACATATTCACAATGGTTGTCCCTACTAGTATTCTCTTCAACGGCGTTGAGGTCAGAGCCCCCATCCCCGATAACGCCCGTCACATCCTCACAAAGGACGCCGTTGCGTTCTTGGCCACTCTCCACAGAACTTTCAATGCCCGCCGCAAGGAGCTTTTGGCTCGTCGCGTTGTGCGCCAGCAGGAGATTGACAACGGTGCTCTTCCTGACTTCCTTCCTGAGACCAAGCACATCAGAGAGGACCCTATCTGGCAGGGTGCTCCCCCCGCTCCCGGTTTGGAAGACCGTCGTGTCGAAATTACTGGTCCCACTGACAGAAAGATGGTCATCAACGCTTTGAACGCTGATGTATACACTTACATGTCCGACTTTGAGGACTCTTCTACCCCTACCTGGATTAACATGATTAATGGTCAGGTCAACCTTTACGATGCTGTTAGAAGAACCATTTCTCTTCAGCAGGGCAGCAAGTCCTACAAGCTGAGAACTGACAGACCCGTTCCCACTCTTATTGTCAGACCCCGTGGCTGGCACCTTGAGGAGTCTCACTTCCTTGTCGACGGTGAGCCCATTTCCGGTGGTATCTTTGACTTTGGTCTCTACTTTTTCCACAACGCTAAGGAAGCCATTGCCCAAGGCTTTGGTCCTTACTTCTACCTCCCCAAGATGGAGTCTCACCTTGAGGCCCGTCTTTGGAACGACATTTTCAAGGTTGCACAGGATTGGATTGGCGTTCCCCGTGGTACCATCCGTGGTACCGTTCTCATTGAGACCATTCTCGGTGTCTTTGAGATGGATGAGATCATCTACGAGCTGCGTGAGCACTCTTCCGGTCTTAACTGCGGTAGATGGGACTACATCTTCTCTTTCATCAAGAAGTTGAGAAACCACCCCGAGTTTGTTCTTCCCGAGCGTGGTGACGTCACCATGACTGTTCCCTTCATGTCTTCTTACGTCAAGCTGCTTATCCAGACTTGCCACAAGCGTGGTGTCCACGCTATGGGTGGTATGGCTGCTCAGATTCCCATCAAGGACGATGATCAGGCCAACAAGGTCGCCATGGAAGGTGTTTACAAGGATAAGCTGAGAGAGGCTCTTGCTGGTCACGACGGTACTTGGGTCGCTCATCCTCAGCTCGCCCACATTGCTCTTGAGGTTTTCAACAAGCACATGCCCACTCCCAACCAGATCTTTTTGCGCCGCGAGGATGTTCATGTCACTGCTCGTGATCTGATCAACCCTTACATTCCTGGTGGCAAGATCTCTGAGGCTGGTATTCGCAAGAACTTGTTCATTGGTCTGGGATACATGGAGGCCTGGCTCAGAGGTGTTGGTTGTGTTCCTATCAACTACTTGATGGAGGACGCTGCCACCGCCGAGGTTTCCAGATCTCAGCTCAACCAGTGGGTTAAGCACGGTGTTACCACCTCCGAGGGTAAGAAGGTTACTAAGGACTACATTCTGGCTCTTCTTGCTGACGAGACCAAGAAGGCTGAACAGTCTGCTCCTAAGGGCAACAAGTTCGCTGAGGCTGCCAAGTACCTGAAGCCTGAGATTACTGATGAGAAGTACTCTGATTTCTTGACCACTTTGCTCTATGACAAGGTCACAACTGTTGACTCTGTTGCTGCCAAGTTGTAAATTTACCCAAAAAAAATTTTTATATGATGTAGCTTTAATGAAATGTGAATTATGAGTATTACCTAGTTTTTTTTATTTTGTCTTTTTCTCTATTTTGCAAGATGTTTTGAATAATCACAGTGGCATTTTGCTAGTATTGTTAAGTCATGCTTTTGCAAGTGGTACAAGTGTTGCTTAATTGCCAATTGCTCAGCAATGATTGGCCTCGTTGGGACTTTAAACTTTTGTTGCCCACAGAGAACCTAAAAAAAAAAAAAATTTTAGTGCTACCATCTGAGTCTGAATCTTACAACATTGTCACTCCCACAAACAACAATCTTTAGGACATTTTTTTTTTCAAAAAAAAAAAAAATACGAAATAAAAAAAACACACAGATAACTGATTTAAAACAATGGGATTTGGACAATGGATTAAAGCTGGTTTAGCTGGTAGCGCTATTGTTGGTTTTGGTGCTCTTAATTTCATTTATAACACCCCTACAGACGAAGAGTTAATAAGCGTAAGCCGTCCCCTTTTGCTATGAGAACCATTTTTAGCTGTTTTATTTATTTTTTTGCAGATGCCGGCTATTCAACACAATATGAGACTAACTGAATGTTTTTTTTTTTTTTTTTTTTTTTTTTCATTTATAGAAATTATCGCCTGAGCTGAAGAAAAAATACTACGAAGAACGCGAACGTCGCCGCTACATTTCTAACTGGGCCGTAGGCGAGGCCCAAAAGACAGCGCGTAGCGAGGATCCGATTTGGATGACGGGCGAGATCCCGAGTGGCATGGTGCCTGGTGAAGATGGGCGCGGCAAGCGGGTGGCGTACGATAACCGGGTCACGGCCACGGGGGCTGAAGAAGGGCGCTTGGTCGGCGAAGGGCTGGCGGGCATGCCTGATAGTCTTAAGCAGCAACAGAGTGCGTGGTTACGGCGTGAACAAGAGGAAAAGGAATCGGCGGTTAAGGCTGAACGCCAAAGACTGCGAAAGCTTGCTGAAGAGGAAGGCAAGCTTTAGATTGATTTCTTTTTTTTTTGACAACGATTATTATTATTACTGTTACCATCACCAACTTCCGAGATTCAATGTTATTGACGACAAAAAAAGCAAACAAAAAGTAACTATAATTAACGATGAACAGGAGGTATATGGGTTTTCATATTGTTACCGCTTCTTATTTTTTTTATTATTATTTTATTTTGTATATATATCTTTTAGCAAGCCAACTTTTATTTGTTTACTCATAAAAAGATACTCTTTTTTTTTTTCAAAATTTGGTTGTCAAACATTGAAAAATAATAATAAGTAATTGTCCCCCAGATGATGTTTTTGCAGTTGCAATTAAAAATAAAAAGTAAAGCCAAAAATCAAAACATTTTGTCAGGTTTGTAGACTTGCTTCCATACAAAAAATGTTTTTGACTGAAAAAGTATTTACCTATGTATATACATATCAATTTTATTTTTTTTTAAGATAGATAGAAAATCTGTTTATTGTCCTTACATTTATTTATTTTTTATATAGAATTATTTTACAAAACTCACGTCTTGAGAAAAAAGAAATAAATTAATAAATTACATACGTATAACTTGAAGGTTTCTCTATTTTTCCTGTTGAAAAAAAAAAAAAAAACTTGCCAACAAACTGGTCTTGTAACAATTGTTAGCATCATATTATTTGTCAAAAATTAATGAAACTTAATGAAATGCTTTTTTTATTTTTATTTTGATAATGCAAAATTAAAAATAATAAAAATAAACGTGAAAAAAAAAGAATAAGCCCGCTAAGCTTTATTAGCGGCATCTATCTTAATTAAGAAGATGTACCGCAACTAGTCGTAACAATATTTTTTTTCACCTCAAAAGGCAATAGCCGCCAATTTTCCCTCGAAAAATAAAATCAAAAAAAAAAGGCACGTGTAAAACAAACTTATCATCGGAGAACAGCAACAACCGAACTCCACACATTATCACCATCTGCTACAGGGCTGCCAGTGCCACTGCGAGGACTGCTATTACCAGCACCGTCCTCTTGTCCAAACAGCTTGCGTGCAACTTCGCGCCAGCTTAACCCTGCACGAAGGCCCATTAGCACACTGTCGTAGTCGGGAAGACCTATAAACTCGGCGCACTCGCGGTATAGCGCCAGGCACGTGGTATCGCCGGCCACGGCCCGAAAGAGATACACTGCCAGGCAGAGCTCTGCGAACGTGGCAAAAAGCCACGCGTCGAAAAGGGCTGTTTGAGTGACGGCAGGTTGAGCTACTAGCTGGTAAAGCTCGCCAGCAGCCTCAAGACACTTAACCGCACCGGCAGACCACTGGGGGTTAGTAGGGGCGGCAACAGTTGCAATGAGAAATGGTCGGTACTGCACAACTTCAGTAGCCCAGTAAGCCAGGCGGTAGTGCAACCACTCGCGCGTACTAACGCTGCGGTTAAGCTGACTGGCTATACCGCTTGACACAAGCGCGGGCGGTGTAGACCGCAAGTATCGCGAGCGGTCACCGAGTGCACGCGCCAAAGCAACATCCACTTCAGCCACACTTGGCGGCTTGCCCGTGGGCAAAGCGCACATAAATTCATTCATTTTTATCCGGTGCGCAAGAATGTTTGTATTGTAGTAGCCAATGTCGCTGAATGCACGGGGATTGAGAGCAACAGGAGCCGGGAGTTCCATCGAGGAGCTTCCGGCTGCAAGCGCGGCTATTTGACTCCACAAGTGTGCGGATACAAATGTTCGGTGAGACTCGCTAGCATTAAGTGCAGGAATGTCTGCATAGCGTGTGTTGTCCGTAAGCGTGTGCAAGCCAAGCTCCGTTGCAGTACGAAATGCTGAATTGGCAAGTGTATGAGAGTGTGCACGGTCTACTGGCGCCATAAACATTGATGCAAGCATCATGTACTGTGTTATAGACAGACATGGCGGTACTTCAAACACGTTCGGAATAATAAGTTTCGTGCGGTCGTAATACTCAAAAGCCCAGTCCGCTGCAGGGATGTTGAGAAATAGTGCTGGTGCACACTCACGAGCGCCAAGTGCCACGAGTGTGTAGACAATGGCCAGCTCAATCTGGTTGAGTGAAAGAACCTGCCTAGAAACAAGCGAGCGCCACGCAGCCTTGGCCTTGCGAAACCACACGTCAAAATTTAGCATAGGGAAAAGAGGTCCATAAATTTTAAAGTAGCTAGAAAGACACTGTAGCATCTGCTCTTCAGTAAGATGAAGGTCAGTGGGAACGACTGTAGACTTTTGGGTACTCATTCGTGTGGATGCTTGCTTCCGCGCACTCATGGGATTTTGCTTCACAATGCTGGGTAAAACCTGAGGAGACGATGAAAAAGAATAGGAAGAATATGATCCAGAAATCTGAGAATGCTGGGAATGCAGTGGACTGTTAGTAGTTTTAGTATTGATATTATTATTGACATTAGAGCTTATGCTATAGTTATTAGTACCATTGTTATTAATATCATTATTTGTTTTGTTGTTAAAATTGTTGAAATAAGAGCTGGTATTAAAATTACTGGAACCAGTGTTGCCCCCGCTGTTCGCAAAAAAAACACTTGACGTTGACAACGGTGGTGTTATTGGTGCCAGTATATTTTGAAAGTTTGATATCGACGGTAGCCGGGCCTTGGGGTCCAGGGAGTCCCCGCCAGACATCTGTTGTGAAGACGAAAAGGATTTAGCAAAAAGGTTAGTTTTAAACCGCGGCGATTCGTAACTCGAGCAAGTAGATGACGAATATGATGATGGTGAGGACGATTCTGGTATCGTTACAGTTGAAGAAGACGATATAGATGATTGAGAAGATATCTGGCCAATATCAACAGGAAGAGATCTTCCAGCAATGTCTTTAGATGGAGATGAAATAGAAAGCATACCAATAACGGCAGACATGGAAGATGCAGTGGATGATTTACGACGCTTTATTCGTTCCGCCGGGTTGCTTATAATCTTGATCGGGTAGCCCTTGAGCGCTCGATAGTGCTGGCGATATTTGCATGGTTCATTCAACTTAGTGCAGCTATCGCAGGTTGAGCCGCCTGAGCACTTGATTTTGCGACGGCGACAGCCTTCACAGGCGCGTGATGTACGAGACTGACGGGCAGTGGCAATGCCGTTGTTGTTGTTCTTACTACTGCTAGTAGTTGTGCCAGGAGTAGAAGAGTTTGATATTGCAAACATATTTTAATCTGGGGAAAAGAAAAAAAAAAGAAAAAAAAACCTGGAGATATTTAAATTTTTTTATTTTTCAACGGTTCTTGAGCTCCAGTTTTATTCTTTTTTTTTTACGAGGTATTCATCTTCAGGTTTTTTTTTATTATTATTGTTCTTGTAGAATTCTTAGCTGGTAAGTATTAGTTAGCGGCATGAGTTGGGGTGTAGTACTAGTGTGACTAAAAGGTCCCCAAAATGCGCTTAAAACGTATCTGACTATTCTGATTGGTACAGATAACAGATAACTGAAACCCTAAATTTTCTTTTTCCGGCTTGCTCTTCAACAAAAAAATAAAGGGTGCTCTCACCGAAAGAGGCCATCTCGGTCAAATGAAAAAAAGTGATGATGGTATAACTTTTAATGGCAGAAATAGCATCAAAAGCTGAAAATGAAATTTAAAAAAGAGCGAGAAATTTAATAATAAACGCGCTGATTTGGAAGAGAGAAAAAAAAAAAAAGAGAAAAAACATTTGTATGGTAATGCGAAAAACGCACTGATGTGACCATGTCGCCAAAAAAAGGAAGTTTTATTCCGCAAAACTTTTTTTTTTCTTTGGAAAGTTGCAGCCTTGTCTTCAATGATCCGTACCATCTCAAGTACAAATAATAATAATAATAATAATAATAATAATAATAATAATAATAATAATAATAATAATAATAATAATAATGATAATAAATTTCAAAACCTTCGACATCAAACGGACATTTAAAAACAATTTATCCGCGCATGTTTGAGTGATTTGATTTTTTTTTTAAAAAAAATAAAAATAAAAACAAATGAATAATTTCATAGCAACAGGAATCAGTTATTGTAAAACCAATAAGAAGTCAGCAATTTTGAAGGTAGGCAATTTGAGGTCTAAATTAAAAAAAAAAAAAATCAAACAAAAGGAATTTTTATATCAACAAAGTAATTTTAATGACTTACGTTTAAATCCGAACTCTTATGCAAGCTAGTTGCTGATTAAGTTCATGTACAGAAATTTTGTAGTGATTTCATGAATCTACGCTTCAAAGCACCACAACTAGTTACTGAAGTTGAACTCGTCTAAACTTGAAAAAAAAGTATTAATAATTATCAGATAATATTAATTGTTTTTTTTTCGATTTGTTAACAAGTGATATCTTTAATAAAATAATAAAAACATACGTATATCTACATACTCTGTAAGTATACAAAACTTTTCAAGGCTATCTGTCTGAATTCAAACTAATGCAAACTAATATACTGTGTCATTTTTTTTGTCACTATTAACTGATTACCAAAAACGTCTATCTGAATAAATCAAAATATAGTACCAAATTCTTTCTAAACAAATTGTTAATATAAATTTGATAGAGTATATGAGTCCAAAATTTTGAGGCTTTCTTTTTTATAATGGGTGAAGTCTGATTCCGAAACTTGAGTAAAATAAAAAAAAGATAATCCATTTTTTTTTGTTCAGCTAAAACTCACGTTAAACAAACACTATTTTATGTATGGAAATGTGAAAATTTGGCTCAAGCGTACACAATAATTCAAGTAATCTATAAAGTAATATCTACCTTTATGGCAAGAATTTTTTCCAACTCATTCTAAAAACTCAAAAAAAAAAAAGTCCGATGCAGTTAAATTCAAGTCTCTTATCAACTTGTGTTGAACATTTGAAAATCAACTACAAAAGAAACATCATCAGAAATAGTGTTTTCGACAACAAACCTTTTTTCACAGTTTTTTTTTTTTTGGATTACCAAAAGATACGTACAAATGCGTCAACCAAAACGGGTCCCTGCATAATTTAACTTTGAGAGACATTTCTTTTTAAATATCATGTTGACATCGAGACACCACAGGTTTTGATACCCAGCGTTTTCTGTAAAAATAAATAATAAAAAAAAAGTAAATTAATAACGAAACTATACTTTGCAAAATGAGATTTATTAAAAACAAAAGTTTTTAAAAGATGGTTTCGAGTTTAATCAATGATTTCAAGTTGCATGATGGATTATTAATTTATATGTCTAATAATTAAAATCATTGAAATAAAACTATTTATGGTGTAACCACCAGTAAATGATTTAACCATTGTTATATTCACTTAATATTTTTAATATTATTTTTAAGCATTTAAAAAAATGGTAAATAGATAGAAGGATAGTAAATAGACCGTAATAAAACCCCTGAAAGGATGTTTGGTTAGCAAATTTTAAGAGATCAAGTTCAGATATCTGCTTAGCCTGTTGCTATAAGTCGGATATAAAAAAAAAATAAAATACTTTAAATTTTACTATGAACGCTAATTTTCTCGATAGAAAACAAAATTTTTATAGAATTAAATATGATCAATGTTAAAAAGTTTTTTTTTGCTTACCGTAATTTGTTATCGTTCAAAGTTCTGTTTATTGAAATCGGCCTCGGACTTTTAAGTAGAAGTTGAATTGTTTATTAAATTTGGCCTCGGACTTTTAAGTAGAAGTTAAATAAAGATTAAACTAAAATATTCAAAATAAAACTGCTAATATTATTTTAAAAAAAATGAATAAATAAACAGCAATTTTAACTTTGATTACGTGTTAAGTAGAGTCCTGATGTAAAACTTGAACAGTTCATAACAAATGTACAATTTAGTTTTTTTTCTCATTCGCGATAAACGCCGAAATGGCTTTATTTTTATTTTTTTTTGAAAAAAAAAGTTTATTAGTTAACAAAGAAAGGTTTGCTGCAAAACATCAGCGTACACGTTCAATCTCTTGCATAAAAAAAAAAAAAAAAAAAACAGTAAACGTTTTAAAAAATGAAATAAAAATTATTTCAATAAGTAGTTAAAAAAGATTTTTGGACAACAATCTTTTTTTATGAAATAATAAATTTGAATAGAGAATGCATAAAATATATCGGAAAAAAATCGGCCTTAATGCTTTTTTTTGTTTGGAAATATAAAATTTTTTTTAAATTATAACTTTTAAATTCTCAATAATTACAAAAAAAAAAGTGGGCTTCACTACATAGATTTAAAGTAATGAAAACTATGTTTAAACACTGTCTAAAAAGTCATCCAGATATAAAAATCATTAGAGCTGGTATAGATGAATCTTACAATAAACTTGTGCCAATATTACTGATGTAAAAGTAACCAACGATATCAGACTTTTAGGCTAAGCAAGCAACTTCATAAGCTTATTTGACGGCCGCCTGAATCAAAGAGTTTTTCATTGCACAAATTTTCTTATATTGCTGAACACTTTTTTTATTTTTATTTGCATTAATACTGTAGTGTAGTGATAATACACATACTATAGTGATACACGTATAAGTGATACATGCGCATATTAACCGAATACAGTTTAAATAGTAGCTACAGTGATAGTATTTAATATTCATACCATAGTTGAGAATCACTAAATATGTATGTCCAAGGTAGATACGGTTTAGATCTGTATGATTGATTGATTCTTTTGTTTCATCAAAAAATCATTTATAGACCGGCTGTATCATCAGGAATTGAAGGCTTTAAAAGTGTACACTATCTCGAAACTCTTCTTTAGTTTTCGTATCTATTATTGGTTTTTAAACATAAATGCATAATTTGGCAAACCACTAGTATCATTTTAGATTTTTGCATTTTTTTTTCTCGCGATTTCATGATCGTGAATGTTTTAGTATGTATTCAAGCTAATCCAATCTCTTAATATTTTTGTCCCGAATGTTGGACTAGGTTATAGCGCAATCCTTCAAGTTCAATGCTAAATGAACTTTAATGATTAAAAGCAACCTACCAAATTCAGAGCTAGAAGTTTTAGTAAAATTAAAACAGATTTTGGTTCTAAACAGTGACAGTAATTAAGGAATCGATAAAAAATCAAGCCATGTGTCTCGTTCAAGCATTCAATGTTCAATTAGTTGTCCGCAGTTACTTTTTACTAATATATTGTTTTTTCGTCTTTTCTCTTTCTTTTCCCCCCTGTTTTTGCAACATTTCATGATTTTGATGCTAGCTTTTGTTGGGACCACTTATAATTAAAAAAAACCAGTGCCTTTTTTTTAGGTCACCATTTATGGTAAGATGATTACAAAACTCCCTGGTCCAGGTTTGACAATTATATGTATGTACACATTTATGCTGTACTAGTTAGTTTTTGAGCAATTGGTTTTCAGTTGTTTGGTAATCATAAGTTTATATAGAAAATGATAAAAAAATCAGTTAAAATTATTCAATATTACTCTCAGTGCACTTATTACCTGTTATCATAAAAAAGTTAGTTGAAAATAAAAAAAGTTATTTTGTTTTGGATCTATCCAATCAAAAGTATTTTTAGAGGTATACAAAGATTAGTTTATTGTAGACTACTACATGCTCATAGCTTAGCAATTAGAAAAAAAGGCATTTTACAAAATTTCGTTTCATCAATAAGATCTACAAACCAAAATTTCAACTTTTTGGAGTTTGAAAGTCAAGTAGTTTCTTTCAGGATTTTCAACGTTTAGTAGAAAACAATATATTTTAACTCATTCTGATAAGTTCTCGCCAGGAAGCATTCTACCGTTAAAACTCTGCGGCCTTTAATTTAGTTTTTTTTTTTTTTTTTCTTTTTTTTTTTGCGCAAGGCAAAAATGATTATCGGCCTAGTTGTTTTAATTATTAAATAATTTTTTTTTTTTCAATTAATTAATATCTGATGGTCCAGCTTCACGGTATCTCACTAAAAGTCTTTGTACATATATTAAAACAAGCCCCTTGAAATGGCTTTAGACACCTCATTCTTACATTATACACATTGCTATTTACTAGCTAATTATGAAAGGTTTCATAATAATTTAAATTTTATTTTAGGAAATTTTGGTATAACAAGTAGTTAAAGGTTAGTATCATTATGATTTTCTTGAAATATTCATTTGATTCTGAACAAGTTAAGTAGTTGGCGTCAATTTTTTTGGTGCATGTTTATATGGGCTCAAGGGGTGCCCCTAAGTAATTCTCTAAAAAAAAATTTTTTTCCTTTTTTATTTTCTATTTTACTAAGTCGAGATAAACCCAATGGGTTGCTTTTTCAAGTTGCCAAGTCAGTTTTCACTAAAAACCGTGCAGTTTAATCAGGTTTGTTTTATTACCGAGAAAGCTTAAAAGTAAAATTAATGTATCAAGTGTTACCTTAACGATTGTAAAACAAAAAAAAAGATCGATTAAAATGTATGATATTATCATTTCTTAACAAAATCAATAGAAATTAAACACATATTGGCAAAACGTAATGTCAGCATCATGACTGCAAATTATTGAAAATAGAAATAAAAGCAGAATTGATTGTCTAATGTTTTCTTAGTGCTACGTAATGATAAACATTGATCGAATGGTTGCCCATCTTTATGTCATTTTGATATATTGAAAACCCAATTTCATATATAACGTGTCAGTAATTAAATGTAATAAACCAATTACAAAATGGTTTTGTTCATGGTGATGATTGTAGTGTTATCAAAAGAAAAAAAAAAACTGTGAGTACTTTTTTTTCGAACTAGCTTTTTTGAGTTCTATGTTTTAATACATGCGTGTCTTCGGGAATTTTTATTAAAATATCTTTTAGCTCACGGAAAAATGTTACACTGGTCAACGGCTTGGTATCTTTATGGTTTTCTTGTATTAAAAAAAAATTATTGTTTATTTTTCCTTCCTTTTTTGTTCTCTTTCATGTGTCACTAACTTGCGAGACACGATAATAAGCTTTCACAACAATTTGTACGCTTTTCTCTTAATTACGCGGACTTGCTTGTTATGAAAACTGTCCGAGTCCGCATCATTAAGCCCGCTAAAGCAACAAAAAAAAAAGAAATAAAAAAAAAGGGCTGTTTGGTATAATTGTATTATCAGACTAGCTCAGCTTAGACCTAAAATTAGATAGAATAATTTTTTTTTCTCAACAAAAAGCAATATTCAGCAACAAATCTGTTTGAGGTGAAGATATTGTACATCAGAGCCATACTCACTATTATTATTAACTCTTATTGAAGATTTTCAGTAAAATCCAGATATAAAAAAAACTATAAATATCAGAGCAAATCATTCAATCATAACTTCTATTTAATTAAAACAATTCATATTCAACTTCTATTTAATTAAAACAATTCATATTCAACTTCTTTTAACTTTCTTCTTCCTATAAAATCATATTTATGAAAACTCCATACTCACTTTTACTTAACTTCTGTAACTCATCACTCATGTCTACAGCTAAGTCACCAATTTTTGAGAATTTTATCAATCCCTCTTTTAAAGTGCGAGCGCCTAGACTTTCGGCCAGCTCTGCTGAAAAAATCAGAAAAATGATTGATTCTTCAATCACTAAAGCTGAAGACAGTGTTCCCGGTATCAGTGTGACTCTTACTAACACAAAAGGTGAGAATCTTTTTACACATGCTGCTGGTACAATTAGTCTGGAATCCGATATCCCTATGACAGAGGAGTCCATGATTTGGCTTGCCTCTGGTACTAAAATTGTTGCCGCTATTGCCTCTCTTCAGTATGTGGAAAAAGGCCTTGTTTCGCTTGACGATCCAGATGATGTAGACAAGTGGCTACCAGAGTTGAAAAACTATTTGATTCTAGCTAAAGAAGGAGATAGAGAAAATCCTAGCTATATAATGAAACCAAAAGCCAAGCGAGTTACTTTGAGACAGTTGTTAACCCACAACTCTGGATTCGGGTATCCTCTTTTCCATAAAACATTGAAGCCTTTTTCCGAAGACTTTGGTATTCATTGGATGGCCAAAAACTATATGCATCTTCCGTTGGTCCACGAGCCTGGTGAAAAGTGGACTTACGGAATTGGTCTTGACTGGGCTGGAATTTTGATTTCAAGATTGGCCAATAAAAGTTTAGAAGACATTTTGCAAGACAATGTATTTCGGCCTCTTGGAATCACAAGCATGACCATGCGTCCTACTAAAGAAGATCACGCTCATAGAATTCTTCAATGTTCTAGACGCGACAAAATAACAGGAAAGGTTACTACATGTCCTAACGTACTAGGTGATACATTAAGTGATTCCATTGTTACTAACGAGGGGCACATTGATCATGGAGGAAGCGGAGTTTTTGCTCAGCCCAGCGATTATATTAAGTTGTTTGCTACTATCTTGAACAAGGGTGTTTCCCCACATACTGGTTATCGTTTACTTTCTGAAGATACCATTGAGGAAATGTTCACTGATCAATTTCCTGATATTCCCATTGACGCAGAACGAACTCCTATAACTTCGCTTGACCCTGGCGTTGATTTTAATCCTACTGTGATGACTACAAATGGTGTTCCTCCTCGTAGCTGGGGTATCTCTTGGTTTCTCAACCCCGAAAGATTCAGTACCGGTCGCAGCGCTAAATCAGCTTTTTGGTGCGGTTTTGGTAACATGTTTTACTGGATTGATCGTGAACGTGGTATTACTGGTCTTGTTGGCACTCATTTACTGAGCAATCCTTTCCCCGATAGGCAAATTTGGAAGATATTTGGTCAGTTTGAGACGGAGGTATACAAGGGACTTGAAGATTCAATAACCATTCCTAAAGAAGATTTTGTTGTGCCTCAAAAAAATGAGCCTATTATTAGTGCTAGAATGTGATTGCGATATATTTATGTGGTTTTATTTAAAATTAAACGAATAGGAAGCGGAATTTTTGTTATGTTATCTATAACTATCAATTATCTATATGTGTGGCAATAAAATACATTAAAAGAACTATTTTCACGACTACAACTAGACTTATTTCAAACTTGCGGATAATTTGTAGATTATTAATAAAATCAAATTTATTCAAAAATAGATAATTGTATCTTTAGTTTTGATCTAATCCAAACTATAAATGTTTGAAGATAAGGGTGGTGAGTCTATCAGAAAAAAATAAAAAAGTGAAAGCATTTAGTAGATCAAGATCCAGGATTCAAAAGCTGAGAGACCAAAGATCAAGGGCCAAACCAAATTCACATTCATAAAATTTATTTGATAGTTTGTGCCACTTTATTGAGCAAAAAAAAAAAAAAAAAAAAAAAAGCCGTTTGGAATTACCGCAGATATCAAACATACTACAAATAACTCAAGATCTCTATCCCAGTGAGCTCTCAAAATACTATCGTCATAACTATTTTGAATTATCAAGATAAAAATAAATCTTTGTTAGAGGGAAATTTGTTGTTTTTAAAAGCCGCGGAGCCCATCAGTAATATTTTCCGTTCAACATTACAACACCACGGAAAAATCACAATATATATATATTTTTGGCAAAGAAAAAAAACAAGAGGTTACATGAAATTCAATCGTCTATAGAGAAGCAGGGTTTATATTTGCCAATCAGGGTGTAAATCAATTTTTCATTGATGTTTTATTAAATAATAGTACGGTGTCTCAGCTTTTTTGAGCGAAAATTAGTATCTACAGCATGTTGTTATGTGGTACCAAAACGCCCCTGCAATAAAGCTATGAAGTAAGTTTAAGTAAAATATGGGTAAAGCCTTAAGTTTAGTAAAAAAAAAAAATAATAATAATAATGACATTAGTATTTTAAAAAATCCGATTTCCGGATTGTCTAACCGCTAGACGAGATTTTTTAAATATCGGTTGGTGGTTATTTATATCACAATTGAAATTCATCACGATAAGCTAAAATTTCTGTACATTAATGAATACAAACGTCAGAGACCAAAAAAAAAAAAAAAAGCTCTCAAAAATCTTTTTTATTTTTTTTTTGCCAACTTATGGGTCAAATAAAATATCAGACTTAGAAGAATCTAAACTTTTGTAAAACTGAAGAACTGACTTCGAGTTCAAATCCGATTGATATCTAAAAAAAAAAAAAAAGATCTTTTCAGAATTCAAAAAGCTATAGACACTATGGAAATCCTTAAAAATACGAATAAGAGAATTTATACATAACAAATGAAACAACTTTATATTTTACATGTGGGCGACCAAAAATTTTTCAATGTCAAACCAATTCGGCATCACTATCTGACAGGTTCATGAAAAAAAAAATAATAATTTCAAAGAGTTAATAATATCGCCTCATGCAAAATTTCAGGTGAATTTAAGTCTGCACCCGTCAAGACAATGCAGCCCCAATGCTAATATCCTACCAGTAGACATAAATAATAAAGAAATCCGTGACAGTTTTTGCTGTCAGAAGCATCCAATTTCTAGGGTTGAAAAAATATTTTCAGGAAAGTCCGTAATTCTAATTAGTTATCTATACAGAAGCAAATTTGATGGCCTATTTGCTAGAATCAAAGTAAAATAGATAGTATCAACAATCGAAAGTATTAAAATGATCTACCAAAGTATGATTGAGAAAAAAAAAAGGGCTCATTTAATGCAGGAGCTAAAAAAAAAAAAAAAAAAAAAAAACACTATGAGCTGTATATCACGGGCAAAATAATTGAGACTAGTTAGGAAATCTTTTGTTTACATCACTATTCTACCTAACATGAGTTGTATAGCAGCAAGTACCCAGAATTTATTGAAATTATTTTATAAAGACAATGCATAGTCACCCCTTTAGTAAAAGAGATTATCATAGCAAATGTGGACAATCAGCACCAGCTAGATATTTTTTCAAGGAGTGTCCTTTGTATGCTGCAGAATGTGCCTGATTTAAAAAACAAAAAACAAAAAAAAACTCAATTCAAAAGTATGACTTAATGACAAGAAGAGTTCTTGAAATAGTAGAAGCCAAGGCCTTGAATTTTTTACCGAATTTTTTTTGGGTTGATGATTTGCTTGATTAGACTAATGTATTAATGATTCGCTGTGTGTCGATCTCTGGTATCAATACACCTAGCGTTTTGTAAAGCACTTTTCTTAGAGCACGCTAACTAGTACATGGAGAATCTGGCTCTCTCAAACGCTGAAAAAACTTGAATTTGTGATTTGAAAAAATCTGTAAAAAAAATCATAATCGCAGTGCTTTTAATCAAATTACAAATATTAATAGTTTTGAAAATTCACTGTTATAGACACTACTATTCATTTTGTTATGCCTGATATTGTAAATTAATGTAAATGTAACAAAAAAATTAATTAATTTTAAAACAGTGATCACCTCGCGAAAGTCTATCTCACTCATGCACTCTCTTTGTTTCTTATTAATAGTGTCAACTTCTACAACTGATTTGATTTAAATTGAAAGTTGAATGAGCGTTATCACAACGTGTTAAAATAGTATATGAATGTATTATTCTTTTTTAATGTCATTTTATGCAAAATAATAAACTTAGACTGCTTTTTAAAAAACCGATCAAATCTGTCAATGAGATAAAAAAATTTTTTTTCATTACTTTGACCATAAAAAAAAACGACATATTGATCAAAAATTTATGAAACAATTTGAAATATAGCATGATCTTTTAGATCAAAAATTTTTTTTACTTATCTAATTAATTCTTTTCTGAATTTTCTTTTACTATCTTTTGTTAAGTCAAACCAGCTTCTTGAAGTGTGCTTAACTTTTATAGTTGAATATTACATCCTTATGTCTGGTAATTCCAACGTCTCAGACTGAAGCTGATCAAGATTTTCACTTCTTTTCAATTATTATTGAGATTCAAACCTTTGTCATTTTTCTTATAGTAAAACACTGATTTCAGAAAAATCCACTAATCATACCGCTGTTTTGACCTCTTGTTCTGACTCAAAAAGCTTTTATCATAAATCTGTATTTTGGACTTAAGTTTTATTTAAGTTAACACTTGCGAGTAGCAAACGGTTTCATTAGATTTCTCTGAATCCTGGAGCTCACCAGGGCAGCTCAAGCGAGAATAAGCCAAGGCTTCTAGATGCATGCACTTTCTCAGTCGTAAATAATTTCTATATACAATATACCTATTTAATTAGTCGCTTTCTAATGCTATAATTACTAATGAGTGCTAACAACACTGTTTTGGAAGTTGAATGAATAAAAAAATAAATAAAAAAAAACAATATTTTAACTTGATGTCTTTTTGTTTGGTATCTTTGTTATTATTTTTGTTTGTAACTTTTGTTTTAACGATGATAAACTGAGATGACTACTACTAAAAAATTACTTGTAGTTTAGAATAAAAAAGATAATAAGCAACAGTAACTTGGTTTGTGCCACTATTTTACCAGCATTTAAGTTATTGCTTCTACTAAACAGTCGATCCAAACTCCTACACACTAGATGACCAACATACCAGGGTTAGGAAAAATAATTATTAAGACATAGTATTATACAGATTTTCTATCTAAAAAAAAAAAAAAAACAGATTTTCTATCTATGACATAGTATTATGACATTAACTTAATGTATATGCCTTATATTTGTACTGAGGTACATGTACATTTTAAGTTTTGTATTTTTTTTTTTTTTGAGGGGCAACGTCTGGTGAGACCCAAAAAAAAAAAACGACATGATTCTCTAACCTTCTCGAACTATCTAGAGGACGGCAACTATGACACTAGCATCGTAGTTAAAGCACCAACAACGGAATGGAATTTAATGAGGCTTGTTATAGTAAAATAGTAAAGCATTTGGTAAAAGTCAGATGCTTTCTTTTTTTTTTTTTGGTGATGTTTTACAAGAAAGTCTGGTGATTTCTGGGGTATTCGAGAAGATTGCGGAATATTGCAATGTAACAAAGAGCGTCCCTGACTGGCTGTAATATGCCTCCAGTACATTCTATTTGTTTCTGTTGACACAATTTTTTCTCAGTTAAAAAAAAACATAGCTTTTTGAAAGCTTCGCGTATCATGATGGCCTTATTGAAAAAAAAATAAAACTTTTTTTTAGTCATTTTATTGCTTGTGCGCACAACATCAGTTAATTCAATTAGAAAAATCTTAAACCTTCTATAACCACTCTCCAGGTCGCAATCTACAACGTCCTTCAAGTATAAATATTAGTACAATTTCCCTCTGAGTCTGGAGTATTTGTTTTTCTTTTTCTTTTCTTCATCATCTTTATTATAATCACCATTATCATATATTACTACTACTCCCACTACTCAACAACTACGTTATTAAATAATATTTACAATGTCTAAAGCCGTCGGAATTGATCTTGGTACCACATATTCTTGTGTGGCCCACTTTACCAACGACAGAGTCGAGATTATTGCCAATGACCAAGGTAACCGTACAACTCCTTCGTTTGTTGCCTTCACGGATACCGAACGTCTAATTGGCGATGCCGCTAAAAACCAAGCTGCTATGAACCCCGCTAACACAGTGTTTGATGCTAAAAGACTGATAGGCAGAAAATTTAGTGATGCCGAAGTACAGAGTGATGTCAAGCATTTCCCATTCAAAGTTATTGAAAGAGCAGGCAAGCCTGTCATTCAAGTCGAATTTAAGGGTGAGACCAAGGTTTTCACTCCAGAAGAGATTTCTTCTATGGTTCTGACAAAGATGAGAGAAACTGCAGAAGGTTTCTTGGGTGACAAGGTTACTAACGCCGTAATTACCGTTCCTGCATACTTCAATGACTCCCAACGCCAAGCCACAAAAGACGCCGGATTAATTGCTGGTCTCAACGTTCTCCGTATTATCAACGAACCCACCGCTGCTGCTATTGCATACGGTCTCGACAAAAAGGACAGCACTGAGCGCAATGTTCTTATTTTTGATTTGGGTGGCGGTACCTTTGATGTATCTCTTCTTACTATTGAAGATGGCATTTTTGAGGTCAAGGCCACCGCTGGTGACACCCACCTCGGAGGTGAAGACTTTGATCACCGTCTTGTTAACCACTTTGTCGCTGAGTTTAAGAGAAAACACAAGAAGGATCTTTCTACTAATCAGCGCTCTCTCAGACGTCTTAGAACCGCATGTGAACGTGCTAAGCGAACACTTTCTTCTTCTTCCCAGACTTCCATTGAAATTGACTCTTTGTACGAGGGTATTGACTTCTACACCTCTATCACTCGTGCCAGATTTGAGGAACTTTGCCAGGATTTGTTCAGATCTACGATTGACCCGGTTGAAAAGGTCTTGAGAGACTCAAAGATTGACAAGTCCTCTGTTAACGAGATTGTTCTTGTTGGAGGTTCTACCCGTATTCCTAAGGTTCAGAAATTGGTCTCCGACTTTTTTAATGGAAAGGAGCCTAACAAGTCTATTAACCCTGATGAGGCTGTTGCCTATGGTGCGGCTGTTCAGGCTGCTATTCTCTCTGGAGATACTTCTTCCTCCAAAACCCAGGATTTGCTGCTTCTCGATGTTGCTCCATTGTCTCTTGGTATCGAAACTGCTGGTGGTGTCATGACCAAGCTTATTCCTAGAAACACCACTATTCCCACTAAAAAGTCAGAGATTTTCTCGACCTACGCTGATAACCAGCCTGGTGTTCTTATCCAAGTTTTTGAGGGTGAAAGAGCAAAGACTCAGGACAATCATCTTCTTGGAAAGTTTGAGCTTGCTGGTATCCCTCCTGCACCTAGAGGTGTTCCTCAGGTTGAGGTCACTTTTGACATTGATGCTAATGGTATTCTGAATGTAACTGCTTTAGAGAAGGGTACTGGTAAGACAAGCAAGATTACCATTACCAACGACAAGGGTCGTCTTTCTAAGGAGGATATTGAACGCATGGTCTCTGATGCCGAGAAGTTTAAGGAAGATGACGAGAAAGAATCTGCTCGTATCGGTGCTAAGAATGCTCTCGAGTCTTATGCTTATTCACTCAAGAATACTAGTTCAGAGGAACAGTTCAAGACTAAGGTGCCCGCTGAGGACAGAGAAAAACTGGAAAAGGCCGTTAGCGAGACAATCACCTGGCTTGATGAGAACCAGACTGCTGCTACAGATGAGTTTTCTGACAAGCAGAAGGAGCTGGAAGGTGTTGCAAACCCAGTTCTTGCCAAGCTCTATGCTGAGGGAGGTGCAGCCCCTGGTGGCGTCCCTGGTGCTGGCGCTGGCGCTGGTGCTGGTGCTGGTGCTGGCGCTGGAGCCTCTGGTCCTACTGTCGAAGAAGTTGACTAATTTTATTAAGTTTTCAATTTTTTTATTGTTTTAATTTTTTTTTTTCATTTGTTTGTAAATAAAATTTGATGCTGAGTTTCTTCAAAAATTTTTGATTGAATTTCTTTTTTTTCTTTTTTTGTGAAAAAATAAAATAACCAGTAAATTTGTATGTATAGTTTTAATTCTGTGTAAAACTAGATTTGCTATTACTTGATGTAGCGTTAAATCAGGTCTATTGAAAGGCTCAATGATATACGTATGTAGTGTATGATATAAAAATTTATGACTACAATATGTTTATCCCGAAAAAAATAGAAAAAACAGAGCATATTCAGTGTTATAATTTCCTCAACCTAATAACTATATAATGAATTTAAATTGAAAAAAAAAAAAAATCAATAATAATAATAATTAATAAAAGTTTTTAATTTTACATAATTTGTGTTTTCACCCAAGAGCTGGCATCAGTGATTTTTGCGTTGAGCCCGTATCTGTCGGCCTCTTCGTCAGTATTTATTGATGAAATACTGTGAATAGAGCGGGGGCGTCGACGGTTTTGCTTACCTCGTGATAAACCTTTAATAGAAGCAGAAGATACTTTACGTGGTACCTTGTTGTTGTTATTATTATTCACTGAGCTGGTTTCGTCCCATTTACCAACTCCATGAGCTGTCATGGTACCCTCAGCACTTGGATAAGGCGACACTGAATGGCTTCCACCTAGTACATAATGATGAGCGACAGGAACTACTTCAGATTTTTGGCGCGGAATTAGAGAGTATTCAGAGCCAGATGATGATACACCGCTTTCACGCTGTGAGTTTTGAACAATATGAGACTTGGCTAAATCTGAAAGTGCAACAGAGCGGGCTTGCAGTTCTTCCATTTCTTGATACATGTCCTCAAGGATCATTTCGCTCATCCTTCTTTGCTGTTGCAAAGCTTCAGAATGACGAAATATGTGAGTTGTTTGGAGTGGTTTAGGGACCATAGCTGCACTAGAATGGACAGGCATAGAAACAACACGCTTTCTCTGTGTAGGTGTAGGGGGTAAAGGCCTTGGCTGACCTCTACTACCGGAATATGTACTTGAAGATGAGCGCATTGAACTTCTACTGTTCATCCACAGAGACTCCTTACCAGGCTTCCCGTAAGATACTGCTGAGGAATCAGACTCTTCAGAAGACACAGGCAATGGTGGCAATTCTCTTCTTTTGAATTTGTTATTACTAGAATTAACATTCTCTTTTGGGGAACTAGCAGCAGTAATCAGTGCCGAGTACTTATGTGCCATTCTGTCTTCTTGGAGTGCTCGGCGAACAAATGAAAAGGTGCGTTGTTGGGTTTTGCTTTCGATATCGGAATAAATCGAGGCAGAAGGCGGTCTTGAAGAAACAGGAGTAATACTAATAGCTTCACCATTATTATCATAAAACAATTCTTTATCCTTCATAGGATGAGGTCGAGAGTTAAATGAGCTAACAGTTTCTGTATCACCAGAATACAGGGAATCTTCTTCAACAACCGACTTCAAGCGTTGAGCTTCCTCAACCTGTCTTGCAGAAACACGCACAGCAATTATTTGTCTTAAATAAAGAGACCAGCTGTTGACAAACGCTAGGGCCTCGTCGACGCGCTCTGGCTCATATAGAGCATCATAGTCCATCTCCGATACACAGCGCATGGAAGGAGGTTTTATCATATGACCTGAAGATCGTAGACTGCCTCTTCGCATTATATTTGTGTCCTCATCATAGGTCTTGGGCTTGAAATAGAACGAGCTGCGAGAAGAGGCGCGTGATACAGTTACAGATTTTTTTGACGAGAGCCTTCGTTTTAATAAGCGAGCTTCATCCAAATCGCGCTGAATTCTGTCAAGCTTTTCATCTAAATCTCCATTATTAATAGGCATCCTGCGAAGTTCATTGTGATAGTCGTAGTCAAAAGTTTTGAAAGCGTTGGAATTCTTTGATAAATTCGAAGATGTGGATTTAGCAGAGCTTGGGCGTCTGTTGTAAATCTTGGTCAGACTACGCTGGATAGAAAGGACTTCACCTTTGCCGGTATTTTTGATACCTTGATGTTTAGTGACACTCAAGGGCTGCGAAATCTGAACACGCGGAATGCTTTGAATGGTACGGTGCCTAAAAAGTCGCAGTCTTCTCGGTCTGTTGAAAAATATTCCACGTCTCTGTTCTGTGTTGGACCTTTTCCTTTTAAATCTAAATTTAAAGAACCTGAAAAAAAATCTGCGTATTGAAGAAGGGCGAACAGATGCAGATCTGGAAATATTGGTGACGTACGTGTAGTTTGCTTGACTTAGATTTTCGATAGAAGCTAAAGCAGTTGCCGGAATATTACGATGATGTTGCGAAAACATAGACGAGGTTCTCGACGGCGCTGCAGAACCTTGGCATTTTTTGTAGCTCTTATGTCTGTGTGCTTTTGATTTTTGTCGTTGAAAAGTGCTAGACTGATTGGAATTTGAGCGTGGTAGTGGGGTATTGGCTGTAGCGGATGCAGTGATATTAGCAGGAGCCGCACTAGCCTGGGTTGACAAGCCCAGCCCAACCGAAGCCCCAGACGTTTGGAGACTTCTATCATGTAGTAAAACTTCGTTTCTACTAATGTGAGATGGTCGATTAGAAAATGACGAAAAGGATGTTGCGTTTGAAGACTGATGTTGATGGTGTAAATGAGAGGTAATAACACTTGTAGGATTACTGAACCGGTGCGGCTTTCTTTTTGGCGTTCCGGCAATACTGCTTGCAGCTGTACTTTGCTTTTTTTTGAGCGTTGAGCGGTTGAAACGGATACCTTTCTTGCGCCTTTTGCTTATAAGTCTTGTTAAAAACCGGTTATTTTTCATACTTTCGTTTTGGTGGACTGAATAGCATGAGAAAGTTGACGAAGAACCCTGGGCAAAATGTTGTATTGAACCCTCAGGCAGCCCTATTCCTGCAAGTGACTTTTTGCGAGTTATCATAATGTAGTTGCTAAAATTCAAGCTAAGAGTGTTTTATAAAATGCTAAAATTGACAATGATCTTTAGACTAGTTAAAAATAAAAAATAAAAAATTGATTGAAAAACAAAATAAAAAAGCAAACGGGAAGAAGAAGAAAGTGAATAAAGGAGAGAAAAGACTTTTATACAACACTTTAAACTTTGAAAAAAAAAAAAAAAAGGCGACGCCTATTTACATCAGTTACGATAGACTTAATAAAAATAAAATAAATAATAATTGATAAGGCAAAACCAAATAATCAATCCTTTGCGAGCCTTTTTTTTTTGTTTGGCTTCTTGTATATAACTTGTGCAAGGGTCAGATATTAAGAATTGAAGGAAGAGTTTTCTCACGTGAAGACAAATAAGGAAAAGTCTAAAAAAAAGGCTGGTTAAAAAACCAGAAAAGTTAACAAACTTAGACTCGTTTTAAAACTATTTTTGGTTAATAAATGGTTATGATAAAGTTAAATAAGGTTAAAGTGTGGTTAATAAAATCAACCGGCTGGTCAGCCTTGTAATCAGACCTAAACGTGAGAACATGTAGAAATTCAAAAGGCTGGTCAAGCTTTGAAATTAAAAAAAAGAATCAATGGCTCAAAACCCTATGATTTCAATTTTAATTCTCAAGTTATTTATAGATTTCATTGTTATTATTTGTATAAAAACCTGGACTAAACGGCTGTCTAAAGACACAGACCAAACTCGCTAAGGTCGATTATGCATGATTCATACGTAAACTGTAAAGGTTCAAGTTGTAAAACTAAAATCTTGAAAAAAAAGAGTATCAATAGTATTTGTACTTCAAATGATACTAAAGTTTTATTGTACCACTTACAAGTTTTTAATTTTAAAGGTCTTGTCTGAGCTTTTATACACCCGAAAGCGATGAGAATTAAAACTGTTTAAGTTCCTTAAAAGTCTAGGTTATCTACTGTGTACCTACAAGAGTATGATATAAGCATTCCCATCCATGAAGTCTAACTGTTTCAATAGAATTTCATTTTATAACTTTTTTTTGAAGCTTCTAGCTTCAATTGGCACCTCTCGGAATCTAATTTGCTTTTCATCATATTTCCACCTATTTTATATGGCTTTTTGACACTTGTCGTATAAGGATATTGTAGAAGTTTCATCGACTTGAGTTTAAAAAAAAATTTTAAATAAAAAAAGGAAAATAAACAGAAAAGCTGTTTATATATATATATTGTCGTTATATGCGTTTATGAGCTACGAAAACTTGTGGTGATAACTCAGGCCGCTTGACCTATCTCCTGGAGGGCTCAAACCCAAGGCTTAAACACACTGAGGAAATTATCATAAAGCAAATCTTGATCATATAATAGACAAGCTGATAAAATGAAAAAAAATGTAAATTACTGAGAATCAGCATTGCCCAAAGTGAGCGAGGAAATAACTTAAAAAAAAAAAAAGTCAACTACTCCTTTTAGTAAGAACTATCTCATAAATAATTTACCAACTCTTGTGACAATTGCTATTAATTTAAATTAGCCAGTCAACAAGTGAGTGAGTATAAAAGAAAACACAAGTCAAGCCGTAGAACGTTCAGATAAAAACTAGCCGGGACTGAGACCATTTCTCATTAGCAAAGACAGTAGACAAGATAAGAGCATAATTAAAAATTCTAGATATTTGTATACTAGCCGTGGTTTTTATTTTTCGTAATTCTTATCTTCCCAAGTATATTACCATGATATCGAAGGATAATTCTCCTGGTTAACTTATAATTTAACCAGCGAAAAATAAGCTTATTTCTATTCGTATATACGTATACAATCTAATCTCAGTGCTCGAGCCAACACGTGACATTATGTATAGGTGTGATATTCTTGATTGAAGTATACCAGGGGAACTTGCAAGCGTTTGAATTGGTGCAATGAATGATAATGTGTTGTAGATATTTAAATGTAATTAATTTGAGTTTTGAAAATCTTAAACTGGCTCAACTAAACGTGCAAATCTCTGTTGGAAAGAGTGCCTATATTGCAAAAAAATATCAAAATACGGCCAATTACCAGCCTTTGGAGATTTCTACATAAGAAACTTAAACCCCATATACGCGTGTAGTTTCAACTCTTTCAAATGAACATTTTGCAAACCTGGTTTTTTTTTTTTAAAATTCAAAATTTAAAGATATTAAAAAAATTCAAACATTTATTGCAACTAGGGTCAATGATACTATATATGTATACAAGACTTGAATTTGATTGATGATTTTTTGTTTTCATCGAAAGGTCAGGCAATCGCCAACTTTGAACTCGTTCTTTCCTGCTAGAGCAAAAAAATAAAATAAAATAATATCTTTTTTATTATTATTTTAATTATGTAACTATGAGATGTAAGAACAATATACAGATTATCTATCTAAAATAAAATAAAGTGAACTGGATGATCCAACTGGCAAATCATTTTTGCGATTGCATTAAATGTCAATTGTCTGTAGTACACCACCACTCCTTGTTCTTTAACTACACTTAAATCTGTTTTTTTTTTTGTCCAATAATAATTTGGACAAAAAGCAAAATACTAACATGAGTAGATGTGAAATTTTTTTTTTTAATGAAAAATTTGTTTGGTGTGAAACTTTTTTAAGATGCAATTTTTATAATTAAAAGTTTTTTTTTTTTTTTTGCAAAGCTATTTCTAACATATAGTAAATATGATATGCAATTGCTATGTGTATCAAACTGTAATTCTAGGCTGCTCTTGAGCTTTGCTTGAGTTCTAACTTTGTGCTTATGTAGATCACAAACTCCTGGCTCCGTTCTACAGAGAACTAAAATTATGTAAACTGAAACAAAAAAAAATAAAATAAAAAAATAAAAACCAGCGACAGCACTATTAAACAAAACATGAGATAACTATGAGATTGCATAAAAAAAAGAAAATACAAAAATAAAAATGATAAAGAGCGAGGTTTACGGTTTTAATGTGATGTGCTTGTTGACAAATGTTCGTACTTGTACGGTTATCCCGAGCCGGTAGCTAGCGAGTTACGCTCTTCGTAGAGTTTAGCCAGTTCAGCTACCATACGGCCGCGCTTTGTTGAAACAGGCTTGTTACGGGCAGCAGCTGCTGTTGCTGCGCTATAACTAGAGGCACTAACTGTCGACAACGGTGCCTTTTGCTTGTTGAGATCACTGCCATACGAGCAGCGTGTATTCAACTTTGGCATGGGTGGAACCGGATCTGGCGATGATGTTGTTGGGCGTAAAATAGTCGAAACGCTTTTACGCAGCTTTGGTGGTGGTGGCGGCAGGTTTGGAACTGTAGTAGGATTAGAAAGCGTAGGAGATGATATACATTCCTCACTATGACTCTTAAGTACACAAATATTATCTAATGGCTTGTCTTCTGTAGAATTAGAGACAGTGCTCGAAGAAGATGTGCTAGAGCTTACGGATGATATAGAAGAGACTTTGCGCACGCCTGGAAGAGTCGTAGCCGAGGCTGTATATTTCTGTGGTAGCGTCATACTTACGCTACGGTGACCATTGACTTCCCAGGCCGAGAAAGAATCGACAGACATGTTTTGGTGGCTAGTGATAGTTTTAATGCTATGATGGTTTTGGTTATGCGAGGATATGCTGGAATTGTGGCTGTCAGTAAATGACTTTTTGCGATTATGTGAAACTTTTTTTTTTTCATCTTCGGAGCCAGAAGTGTCGCTTTCAGAGTACTCCGCAAGACGTTCTTCAAGCTCATGCCATAACTCAATGAGATTTTTTGTGTATCGGATGGCAACAGCCATTGAATCTTTTCGGTTGGAGTAGCGGCCAATAAAGCAAGAAGCCATAGCGATAGCAATTGTGTTAGATGTGTGACCGGTGCGATGCGAGTTGTTGATAACAGCAATAAAGATGGGAAGCAAATCGTAAAGAAACTTTTGTGTAACATATGGAAGAGACTGGTAGACCTGGTAAACATAATCGACATTATCCTGAATTGGTAATGGGATGTAGCGAATGGGAAGAATTGGATTAGGCAGTTCGCGAAGGTACAGCTTAATTATGCTGCTGGCCTGATGTGGGCTGTAAAAAAGTTAGTAAATAGTAATCCTCTGTAGTTTTTAACCGTTTTTTTTTTTTTTTTGAAATGATTAATATGCTTACCCATAGTCATCGAGATCTAGTGTTTGACCGCGATCAAAAGAGTCACGTAACATCCACGTAATCTCGTCATCTTCTCTAAGAAAAATATCTCTAGTGAAAATACCAGTAACTTTGAGATACTTGCAACATTCCTCCCACATACTGGGATACATTACTTTAGTGCCACTGCGATGCAATGGTACACCAAAGACAGGGGAGTAGTGTCTAGGGATAGTGATTGTGGTTTCGACTTTGAGGTTGTGAATGTAGACCTGAAGCGGGATATTAAGCTTAGTGATGTCTATGTGCTTTGCAAGGTCGCTGAGACTAGAAATATGAAGAATCTTTTTTTTGAATTTGCTGGAGACGACACCACGAAACATTTCTGTTACAGCACGCACCCACCAGCTTTCATGAACAACATAGACCTTGTCGACGCGCTTTTTAACCTGGCGATCTAACATGGCGTAAATTTTAGAGATCCAAGACCAGGAGGGTTTATTAGGAGCGCCACATGCAAAAAAAACAAGAGCGTAAGATGTTTTTGGGAGGCGCTCAATCAGCTTCGCCATGAGCTCGGGAGTGTAGTCGTCGGGAGACTTAGGAAATGCAGTAGAGTTCATGATGATCAGGGGAAGCCTAGTGGAAGGGTCAAAAGTCGAAGTGGGATAGACCACACGCTCCGCAATGAGCGCTATTTCCTCAGGATAAAGAGAAGATGCCATAATGTATGACTATGGCAGATTCAAGTATGTCGTTGGAGTTGGGGAGAAGAAAAGAAAAAGAAGAAGAAAAAGGAGAAATAGTGAAGTCCGAAAGTCTCCAGGGTGGTCTAATCTTGTCAGTACCAGAAAGGGCGAAAAAAGTACACTAAACCGTAAAAGGAAAAATGAAAATAATACTAAGCTAGTTTAGTTCATCCCCACTAAAAATGTTTAAGTAATCAGGTTATACAAATGTGTCAGCTAATCAATATTATTATTAAATAAATTAGTAAAGGCTTATGTAATAAATGTTTCTTAAAATAAAGGTTTAAAGCTTTTGTCGATTGATTGACTTTATTGGAAGCAAAAGGCTCTGCAACTAAGGAATATCAATCGTAGATCTCATAAAATGTTTTATTACATGGTATTTGGTTTGTTGTATAAGCAATGTTTTGTTTAGATAGATAGAAAATCTGTTTATTGTCCTTACATCACATAGTTACATAATTAAAATAATAATAACAAAGATATACAAAGAAGACATGGAATTCAAAAACATTTATCTTCATGAGACTAAAATTAGCGTTCTCAGCGCGCTTTAGGTGTTTCAGGCATTTGATGGCGCCGAATTCTCCATGAAATGATTTGTATATATCATAGAAATTTATTATAATTAGATTACAAATGTAAAGCGTTTCATTATTACTATTTTTTTTCTTCAAAAATTTATCAGTTTATCCTAAGCAATTTGCCTATTATTTTTGTTATTGCCCCTCCATAGATATAAATTTTGGTATTTTTTTTTTTTTTTTGATAAGGAATAAGGAATCACAAACTTTGTAACACTTTCATCCAAAAACTATTTTTGGTCTTGGCTTATGTTAGCTACAGCCAGTACATAGTTTGATGATTGGATTTGCTGTCTTTTATGTTTTTTTGACAGGTTTGGGACCCACTTCCATATCATCTGGCAGATATAGAAACCCCCTGAATCTCATCTGTAGTTGGTCTGGACCATGTACGCGTTGAGAAAAATCAAGTATATATATACACATATATGAGTGCATTTTTTAATTCTGATTGACAATAGAGTTGGTAGATTGGTACCTTTTGAACTATGACTCTAGAAATAAATCTACTGACAGTTGTTTGCCATATACACTGTTTATACATTAGGGACACTTTGTAGATGTCAGTTGGAACCTGTGAAACGTTCTAGCTATATGTAGTTTATACTCATATTAATGATTATATTATATTAAATCACATATTTTTAAGCATTATATCGCAAATGATGCTACTAACAAATAGCTACCAATAACTTCTAGTACTATCATTTGAGCATTGACTGCTTGTATCTTCTTTGCCTATCACAGGGTTTGTAGAAATTAACAAAAAGTTACGACAAATTATGGTTAATATTTTATTGTACTACCATAATATCTTGGCAACACCAAATGGTATCAAATCTTAAGTCTTATATCCCATATATAGCCTTGCCATTTCACCATCTGTGAAATTCCCAAACTTTTGAATTCTCTTGTTTGCAATCCGTATCAAAAAGACAACGATTCAAATAACTCATTCTTCTATTTTCTTATTTTCTCACCTCATCTTTGATAGATTATTTTTCTCACCTTTTACCTATATTTTTAAATAGGCATTTTATCACTTTATTAATTGCTCTGTATGCCTCTGAAACGCAGCTTGTCCGATCTCAGAGCTATTCCAGCCCAAGACTCCGCCCCCGACGGGTGTTTAGACCCCACAGCTTTTCCCGTAGAGTTAAAAGACTCACCACCGCACAAGAAGCAAATGCTAATTGCGACAAGCATGCCTACTCTTCTACCACCATCACCGCCTGTTGACGAGCCTGTGAAACTCGCGCCGATTTTAGCGCTTCCTAATGAAATCCTTCAAGACGTTATTGCACTCGTGGCATCGCATTCGCATAAAGACGCACTCGCTTTTTCTTCTACATGTAAAACTATTCGCTCCGTCGTAAGTATATCAGTAGCACGCCTTTTTTTTTTTTGTTTGGTTGTTGGAGAAGGGGAAATTTCTTCACCAAAACTCCTTACGTTTTAAGCTACACTGTATCTAGGTGAAGCTAACATACTCATTTTTTTTGTATATCGTAGTCTAAGCCTGCTATTTTTTCACGATTTTGTCTCTCATGGCGGCTAATTGACAGCTTCATTAGCGGGTCCGCTACCCAATCTATTTCTATTATGCCCTATATTACTAATTTGCATATCCATGATCCCTCCAGCTGGGGTGAGTGGCACAAGGCTGAGGATCTAGCTGATCTCATTGAAGCTTGTTCTAGCCTCACGGCCCTCCACCTTTCTATTTCTGGTTCTTCTGGTTGGATTAAATATATTGTCAGAAACCATGACCTAAATTATCATTGCTCTCGCATTACAAAACTTTCAGTGGTGTCGCGTGTCGCGCTGGAAAACAGAGGTCATTCAGACAATAATAGCCTAAAATTGCCACTGTTTGATATTGACGATCTATTGCCTTTTAAAAATATTACAACTTTGCAATTGGAAGGCTTCAACGTTCGCAACGAGGACATAATGAATGACGATGATGACAACTTTATGGTTACTGATAACCAGAAACCAACACACAATCATTCTAAGATTTCCAATTTGAAGTTGAAAAACTGCATCTGGGAATATCCATTTACAGTACAGGACTTTGGTCCCATTAAAAACCTTCAGGTCATTTACACTGACTGTTATCGATCGTTTACTTGTAAGTATAGACTTCATTCCACATATACACATGCATATTTAGAGTCTCAGATCTCAGATCTCGCATTGTCCATCATCAAGGTTTTAGTAATCCAAAACCCAAATTAGAGTTCTTATCTTGTTAATCTGCCTCGTTTATTTATTAGATTCTGAACGTGTGCGTAACCTCGCCCAAAGCCCACCACCATCTATTGAATCCTTTGATTTACATTTATTGGGCCGTTCACCTATTTCTCAAAAGGCTTGGCACCCGCTCACAAACCACGCTTGTACCAAGCTACGCCGAATGAGTATCAAGGGTTTCAGTATGCCTGGCGATTCATTTTTTCTAGCGCTTCCGCCTTCTCTCCAGAACCTGGAGATTGAACTGGCCATGTTTGCACGTCATCGTTTGTCATTTCACACTGATGGTCAAATCCAGCGCTGCATTGACCGCTTCCCGGACTTTGGCATTAAATTTATAGTAGTTACTTGGGATGACTCTAACGCAGGCCCAAGAAACAGTACATGATAGTCCCTAATTAACTTTTCATCATTATTATCATTTTTTTACGTCATTCACCTTTTCTCTTTTGTTTTCCATATTTTTGTTTTTTTATGACAAGTGGTTTTAATGATTATAATGTACGTATATATAATTTAATGTATTTTTTTTTTTTTTGATTTAGTCCCGAAATATAGAACTTGTCTGTCATAACAGGCATGGCTTAATTCATCAGAGGTATGAGTAATAATAATAATAATAATAATAATAATAATAATAATAATAATAATAATAATAATAATAATAATAATAATAA
>QVTG01000250.1:0-33873 GCA_013305925.1 Geotrichum reessii | reverse complement strand
AATAATAATAATAATAATAATAATATAATAATAATAATAATAATAATAATAATAATAATAATAATAATAATAATAAATAATAATAATAATAATAATATAATAATATAATAATAATAATAATAATATAATAATAATAATAATATATAATAATAATAATAATAATAATAATAATAATAATAATAATTAAAATAATAATAATAATAATAATAATAAATAATAATAATAATAATAATATATAATAATAATAATAATAATAATAATAATAATATCATAATAATAATAATAATAATAATAATAATAATAATAATAATAATAATAAAATGCATATTTTTGACGTTTTAAAAAAACTTTTTTTTGGTATTTTTAGCAGCAAACTTGAGAAAACGATCTACTTACTGCCCTGCCATTCATTCTGCCAATCTCTGAGCACTTTGTTAAGTCATTTAAAACGCTAGTTTTACTTGTGTTTAAAAAAAAAAACATACCTTTTTGATTTAATTTGCGCGCTATTTTACTATAACCTCTTGTCCCGTTCTACAAGTACGTCTTTTTTTTTTCTGCCTAAGGATGGTGAGTAGCAGTGAAAAGCGCAGCCTACGGTCTAATGACGGGAGTACACAAAAGCTTAATAAAATTATTTTTGACTTTGACACAAGTGTGTCCATTAATTACAAAGAGAAACTGTTAATAAAAACGATGACAGATTTGATCTCGGCTACAGTGGTTGAGGGTTTAAGCCAGTCTCTGCCACTGAAGAAAGACGAGACGGGTCCAGACTCTACTCTCGTACACATGCCTCAGGTCTCTTCCCAAAATATCAAAGATCATAGCAGCAGTAGCGGCGCTCAGGCTAACCACGAAGCACTAATCACAGTGGGCACAAACTCGTTTGAACTATTTACATATCGCGATTATCAAAAGGGCCGGCGGCGTGCGGCCGACCCGCTGACATACAAGCCATTTGAGGCGTACCATACTTTTCTTGAGCGTGCCGAGCGCCGCACCCAGACAAGCGAGCGTGAGAGGCACGCCAGCGAGGTGGAAAGGCTCACAACACTACTTGACGATCTTGAGGGTCCGGACTGGCGCCGCAAGCTACTTGAAGTCACTGCCATTGTCAATCCTAGCGACCGAGCAGAGCTTGATCTAAAACGTGAACGCACGCTTGAAGAACTACGTGTCTACATTGCCAAGTACCATGCTACGCGTAGTGCTGAACGTCGGCTAAAGCGGTTGAAACAGCAACGCGAGCGTAGCGGGAGAGCTGATCATGATGAGGATCCTGGCGTCGACGATTTTGGGTCCGCATTAGACTCAGATGAGGACGAGGATGCGTATGTTTATGAGTACGTCTATGATTTAAAATCATTTCAGGGTCCAGATAACAACATCAGCAACAACATCAGTGGGATTGGTAACCATGCATTTGGTGTTGAACTCCCGGTAATGAAGCGTGTAGATTTCAAACTGCCCGACGAGTGGAAACGCAAGAAACGGCGGTAGTTGTTGTTATCATTTGGTCTAGACTTCTACAATTGATTGTAGACCAGGGTCATTATTTTTTGGCTGTTTTTTGTTTATTGCATTCGGGAGGATTAATAAATACCCAAAACGATTTTTTTTTTTTTTTCAACTTTGATTGTATATACGTTTCTCTCGTTCACGTTTCGCTCATAAACAGAAAAAAAAAGTGAAACTTTTCTTTCATAAAAAAAGTCTTCAAGCTAGTCTTGCAAAATGTCGTTTGATAAAAAGGATAGTGCCACTGATGACAAAATACTTTTCAGTGTAAGACATGACGTGGTTTTAATGAGAGAAAAAAATGTTCTGCTAACTGGCATGATATATGCCAACAGATAAACGCTCGTTGGATCGCATTGCTTCATACAGTTCTCGGCGGATGTAAGTGTAATATCATCATATAGATGGGTTTCATTCAATGAAGTAGTTTGTTGAATTGCTGTTCCTAACATGAAAGGAATGGTTTTTGTCGCGTTCTGATCTCATCGCTAACCACGTTTGTGTCCTAGACAGCATTATCGTAGCATTTGTTGTTGGCGTTGCTTTACACTTTAACAATCTCGTCGAAAACGAGCTTTTCAAGTATCCACAGGAATGGTAAGACCTAATATCTTTTCTGAAGTTTTTTTTTTTTTTTGACGAAAAGCTGACATTTGTAGGTTTCCGTCGCTGACGCTGGTGATTGGAAAATTCTTTCCCGAGCGGGCGCTTTTTCAGATTGTTTGCGCTATAGCATCTGGTGTTCGTCTGGCGATGATAATTATATGGTTTTTGTTAACTAGATCAGCGACGAGTCGTGTGCCTACAATGGTTTTTATCACCGGTTTGCTGCGGACCGCGGCTTTAGGTGGACTGGTCTACGTGCCTACTATCGACGATCACGATACCCACGATCTTTTTTTGGCAACATATCTGACATTTACAGCTGTCTGGTTTTTTGGCATTATTCATTTAACTGGCCGTGACTCCAAAAGCCGTGTGTATCGTAAACGCGTGTTACGCTGGTACTTTGTCATGTTTATTCCACTTGTGCACTACTTTACGCAGCACCGATTTTACCAGGTGCCCGGGGCATTATCAAAATACTCTTTTTTCGAGTACGTTTTAGTAGCACTTGACTTGCTGTTTGATCTTGTAGGAGTTGTCGAGTTTGACGGTATGGAGGTGCGAGTGTACAAGAACTTGCCTGTTGGTGGTGAGCTCCCCCAGCCTACCAAAAAGTTTTATGTTTGAAGATTTTTTTTTTATCTCTTCTTCCTTTTTACCACCATTACCGGCCAGAACTGACTTTACATGTATCTATATATACATACTTAATTGACTTGATACCATTGTCAAAACAAGCAATATAAACACATTTCTACGCATCATGCTGAGAACCACAAAGAAAGAAACAGAACTAACTCATACCGAGAAGAAAATTCTGGTCGAGCTGCGAAAAGTACTTGCCGTATCAAACGACCTGTAAGTGCAAAGAAAAAAAAAAATAAAAAAAAAAATAGGCAATTCGACTAATATATCACAATCATCCCCTCCCACGTCTTCTTTGAAGGACGTGATGGCAAACACGCCAACTGGTTAAAAGAAACGAGAATCTTACAAAGTGTTTAGATCTGTTAGCTGACCCTGTCTACATGGCTAGTGGCGACCAGGCCGAATCATTTCGTGCGCTCGTCAAAACATCATCAGAAACGCTCAACGGACTTATGAAGTCATTATAGCGAGAATAATAAAATTCAGTAACCAACTAGAGGAAGGGACAGTAGGAGGGGAAAAAAAAAAGAGTAGACACAAGGCCATTGTCTGAATCAGCACTCGCGGCTAAAAGGTTGAATGGAAACGTAATAATCCTGGTCTTTTTTGATTTAACAATATTGATGAGTTACCTGAGCGATTTTTATTTTATTTTATTTTTATTTTAATATAATTTTGTTATCTTTGTGATTTTTGGTGATTTTGGTGACTTTTATGATTTTGGTGATTGTTATGATTTTCATGATTTTTGTGATTTTGAATTTTTAATTTCTTCATGTTTTGATTGTATTTTTTTATTTTTGATTTCAATGATTTTATTTTTGATTTTTTTTTTTTTGATTTTCCTTTTCTTTTTTCTTTTCTTCATGATTAAGATAAACTCATCTATCTCGATATTGTAATTACCATTATGGCCAGTAAGTCCTGTACGCTCTTTTCTTCGGTGACTGCTGCTAACTTTTCTTAGGCTCCTTGATTTTGAGTCTGTATTATCTATCCACGGGCCTTAACTTCCATCTAGGCGTTGAAGTAGTTCGCGTGAGTTTATTCCTATTTGTCAGATAGCTGTAGCCGCTTGTTCCTACTATGTCAGATGTATACTAATCAGCTTTTTTTTTTTTGTTTTTTTGTATGGTTAGAGCACGTCGACTTACCAGTACATTGATACCACAGCCCAACTGGTCTCGTTGTCTAATGCAGATTCCTCTATGGGTGTTGGTTTGTGGGGGATCAACTATATGCCAGTACTGTCAAATCCTGATTATGCCTACTGTAGCACAAGTTCCTTGATTCCTGAGAATGGCGTGCCACACGTGAACGACATTCCTCACAATGCAACCCTAGTTGCCTTCTCACCCTACGCATCTGACGAGTGTGCTAATATGCTTATTGACCAGGCGTTTAAAGACGGTGCATCGCTAATTATTTTCGCCAACGATACACTACTTGCCCAGGCCCGTTCGAACCGCAAGGCTATGGTTAGCAATAGCCCTGTCTCGGTGCTGGCGGTGGCTACGCAGACGGGTCAAAACGCCTTTTCCCAGATGGCCTTGTACCAAAGTAACCAAACTGTGAGTGTGCCTGGAATGGAAATCAACAATACCATTCAGCGTGTCGGCATTCAAGTTCAAAGTCAACTTACTTCAAGTTTGCCCCGTTTATGGGTCTTTGTTCTGGCTGTGATTGCTGGCGTGCTGGCAGTAATTGTTATGATCTCGCTCATTCTTAACTGTGTCTTATATATGCGCCGTCGGAACCTGCGCCGTCGTATTTTAAATGGCCAAGTCAATTTAGAGCTTTTGGGCGTCAAGCGCATGACTGTTCCGCAGGAAGTTCTTGACAAAATTCCGATAAGAATTTACACTTATGGTGAACAGCATTTCCACAACGACGAAAGTAGCGGTGGTGGTAGCACGCCTGTTTTTGGTTCAAATGGTTTCAACGCGAGTGGTTGGACTACAAATGGCAAGGGGTCATGGAAGGATCGGTTAAAACCACACCAGGCACGAACCAAGAGTGGTTCAGTTGCCAATGCGGCAAGCGCTTCCGGTGTGGGCCCGTCGCGAAAAGAAATTGGTAGTGGGTATTCCCAGACAAGTTGTCCGATCTGCTTGGAGGATTTCGAAGACAACGTGACGCTTGTGCGTGAGCTCGCATGCGATCATATTTACCACATGGATTGCATCGACAACTTTTTAAAGACACGATCAAGTCTGTGTCCTCTGTGTAAAAAAAGCACCTTACCTACCGGCTACATTCCATCTTCACTCAGATTGACTAATGCGACGGTCCGGCGTGAAAGAGAGATGAGACAGCGCGCGGTCCATGACGCGGAAAGTACTGTGACGGAAGTTGCAACCAGTGTTACCGGCGACGAATCTACTATAGGCCAACATCGCAGGAGTGTGGAACCGGTTAGAGTCTCAAATAACCCTGTTAACTCTACTGCTCCTGTACAGCACCTTAATCTAGAGGCATTGGCGGTTACTGAAGAAGAAGAGGCGGCCGAGCAGCGTCGTCGTCCTGGCTGGCGCCGCGTGTTGCATAGAATTTTTCCATTCTGATCAAGTTTTTTTTTTCTTTCTTTTTTCAGAATGGTAATATGTAGTTATTTTCTTTTGTTTCTTTTTTAGTAAATTTTAATGTCATAATGAAAATGTTAATGAAAAAATAATGATAATGAATTATTATATTAACTTGTAACAACATGTATCTTCTGAGTAGATCCTGTACCTGACCTCTTTTTTTTTTCTTTTTTTTTATTTGTTGTTGTTAATGAATTGATTTTTTTTTTTTTTTGATAGACCTCTCAAAAATCTAGTTCAGACCCCCTCCCTCACTTGCTAATTATCCACAATGACCGGCAGTAGTAACGATATCATTGGCAAGTACCATGAATACATTGCCAGTGCACAAGATAACAATAAGAGCGAGTCTGAGCCCAACGACTCTGATCTTGACGACCAAGATTTTCTTGATCTACTTGAAGAAGATGACGCAGCTACCCAACGATACCGGGAACAGCGAACCCAGCAGTTAGCACAGCAGATGGCGGCCGCTCGAGCTAACGCAGCACGAGCAACAGTAGAAACACTTGAATCTGAATCAGCTCTTTTTGCACTTACCACAAGTTACACCGGCAACAGCAACAACAACAACAATAAATTAGCGGCAGCGGCGCAAGGCCAGCACGCTTACGTAGTAGTCCATTTCTTTCGCCCAGATTTCACTACTTGCACTCGAATGGACACCGCTCTATCCCAGCTGGCGCGAGCCCATTTTGGTGAAGCCACGTTTGTGAGGCTTGACGTGGCCAAGGCCCCGTTTCTTGCGGTAAAACTGGACCTGCGGGTCCTTCCCTGTGTGCTTGTGCTCAGCGCGGCTACGGGCCGTGAGGTTAAGCGGTTGCATGGGTTTGATGAGTTGGGTAATAACCCTAATGATGCTGAGACGGTGTTTAGACGATTTGAGCAGATTTTGGTGCAGCTCAGGGTTATTTCTCGGGTTACATATGGTGGTGGTGAAGGGAAAGTGGGATTGGGTTCTACTAACAATAGTAATAACAAAAGTGGTATCAGGACGAGTCGAAACAGACACGATGATGAGAGTGATGACGACTGGGATTGAATATATATGTTTATCAAAGGTGGGAATCTTTTACCTGATTTTTTTTTTTTAATACACATCATTGAATGCTTTTTTACGTCTTTTCACCGTCTACAACGACTAATTAAATCTTACAGTCATTCACTTACGATTCAGACCAAAGGAAAATCTTAGGAATAACTATAAAACAGATTCCTTATTAATGCTTATCAGACTGCAAAAGATATGCTTTATACCTCGTCCCTCCCTCCAACACAAATTACTCTTGAAGCTAACAAGCTGATGTATATATATATATGCCATGAAAAAAAGTTTGTTTTTTTTTCTTGAAAATTTCTGTGTATTTAGGTGTAGATGATGGATTAACCACAGTAAGCGTAAAATGGTTGGAGAAATAATGAATAATATAAGAGAGTAAACAAAACAAAACTAATAAAAGATTTGTTTAGAAGGGAGAATCGCTGGCAGGGACGCTCTTGTCAAAGTAAGAACCAACGATAGGAATCTTCTGGTAAATGTCTCTCTGCAGACGGGGAATGGAGTCGACAAAGAACAAAACACCGGCACCAGCGGCGACACCCCAAAGACCAAGAGCAGGAGCCCTATTGAAGAAGAAAAAAATTAATATTTATTCTATAAATTTAAAGATATATTGAAGTCGTATACTTACCACTTGAGAGTGTTGGGGATGGTGAAATTCAGCAGATGAGGAACAGCCTTGTAAGAAGGACCAGAGACGTAAGACTGTTAAAAAAAAAAAAAAAAAGGATTGGTTAGTAAAATGTGATTCAAAAAAAAAAACATTACTATATCATTGTTTAAAAAAAAAAAAACTAACCTTGGAAACCATTGTGACAGAGATAAATGTGTTTTTATTTGATTGACAAAATGATATGGTGATTTCCAAAAGAGAAGAAGAAAAAGAAGAAAAAAAAAGTTAGAAAAGGATATAGGACAGTAACAAGTATTGGAAAAAAAAAAAAGACTGAGCCAATCAGCAAACATGCTTTTTTTTATTTATTATTATAATACAGTTTAATGTTACATAATAGTTATGTAATGTTTATGTAAAGATTATCAGCCAATCAAAACTTTTACATTTTTTTATTTTTTTTCATCTTTTTTTTATTGTCAGAGTTCTCGGACGATTTTTTTTTTTTTGGAGTTTTTCAGGTCCCGTGACAGTCAAAAACAAAATACCCGAAATCATCTATCGGGTAGTTTAAACAAACACAAGCTCCGTTTGGTTTTCAATCCTTTTTTTTTTATTTTTTTTCATTTTTTGTTTTTAAATAAAACAATTAATGCTTATAATTGTTTGTTTTAAATTGTTTTGCTTTATGTGTACTGGCTTAACTGTCAATAGTAAAAAAAAAAAAAAAAAAAAAAAAAAAAGACCCATTTTTATTATTATAATTTGCTTTCTTTTTTTTTAAAAAAAAAAATTCATGTTTCTACTTTCTTTTTACTTGTAAAAGCCATACAACAACACACAAAAAAAACATCGATAACGACGACGACGACGGGTTTTTTAAAAAGAATTCTCATTCGAATAAACAATTTTGATCATTTGAAAAATAACAGATCTTCATTCATTTAATCAACTCAATTCACTTTTATTTTCATAAAAAAAATAAAATAAAAGCTACGGTTATTGCCGGTGTTATCGTTTTAGCAACAAACCAAAAAATAAAAAAAAACTACAACAGCAATTCAATTTTTTTTTTTTTTTATTTGTTGCAGAACCTCTCCGTTGTTTATCCATTAATATCATTTTTTTTGTCTTATTTACAGATACCAAAAATTAAAACCCACATAAAAATTAAATAAAGAATTAATGCCTTCCAGTAAACCGCTGATATCCTTTCTCTTGAGCAACTTTGGTCTTATCAACAACAAGCCATCAACAACAGCCCCGCCTGTAAGGGCAACCACACCGCCCTTGAATATGCCACCCACCACAACAGCCGCACAGCCCATTCGAACCCATCTACAACAACAACAACAAACATCATCAGCTAGAGACATTCCAGATTCAAATCATAGGAGCTTGTCAACTTCTCCGGGCGGCGACAAATGGTGGATAGGTCGCCTGGCTTCAGATGGTAGCGAAAAATATTATAAAATTGAACCACTGTAAGTATATATCCCCAAAAAAACTTATTCTTCTAGGGCCCTTCTTTGCTATTGTTTCCTTGTTTTTGTTTTTATCTCTCAGCGTTTTCTCTTGTTTTTTTCTATTAAAACATTCATTATTGTCTCATTAGCCTCATGGTAATTATCAAAACCACTAATCCTTTTATTCGTGATAGGAAACGACATAACTCATTCGATCGCATTTCACTAGACCGACTATCCATCTAGTTTTAGCTTCTTTTTTTTTGGTATATTCAGGCACTGGATGGGCTTTATTTTCATAATATTTTTTTTCTGTTAATGTTTGGCTGAATACCTTCCTATATATACATACATACTTGTTGACGATGAAATGATATAAAAAAAAAAACTTTTTATAGTAACTATATACGTATTTCATAGTCAAAATCCTACTCAAACAATTTGCGTTGACGTTTCTTTGGCCTCTCCTCTTTTTCAACTTTGTCATTATACTTTTTCTGGTGCTCTGCCCGTTCCTTGGCGCCTTTGGCTTGCAACGTTTTGGCCTTTTCCTGAACCTCCTTATCCTCGGCATCTTTACCAATAAGCCACTCCAAAAGCTTGATCTCATCTCCTCGCACATCGTGGTCAAGCTTTGGGTCTTCTGGCGTCTCCAATACAATTGGAAGTCCCTCTAGCTCGGGCTTGTTGACAATTAGTCGAAATGTCTCTAGCCCAAGAAACCCTAGTCCAATATTTTGATGCAGGTCACGCTTACTGCCTAGCGGAGCCTTAGAGTCATTGAGGTGGATTGCTGATAAATACTTGTAGCCGACAATACGGTCAAAGTCCGCCCAAAACGCATTGAAAGTTTTTGCATCGCGCAGGTCAAACCCAGCAGCAAATGCATGGCAGGTGTCAATACAAACACCAATACGAGTCTTGTCCTCTACAAGCTCAATCAGTTGTGCGAGGTCCTCTAACTCAGAGCCCACAATGTTGCCATGGCCAGCCATGTTTTCAAGTACCACTTTAACAAACTCTGTTTTTTTGATACTATCGTTGATTCCGTCAGCAATGTGCTGCAGCGTTGCTTTTTTACTTTCGCCGAGAGTAGACCCTGGGTGCAAGTTGTACAGACCCACGCCCAGCTGCTCGCAGCGCTTTAAGTCGTCCAAAAACGCATCGCGGGCCTGCGCGCGCTTCGCTGCGTCTGGATTGCCCAGATTGATCAGATAAGAACCGTGTGGTAGGATATCTGTCCGCGGGTTGTAGTTATGGGCCTTACAAAATTCGTGAAAGGCAGTAATGTCGGCAGGTTTTAATGGAGGCGAGACCCAACGACGCTGATTTTTAAGAAAAAGAGCAAACGCATTACATCTTTAGAAAAAAAAGAAAGATCTTGTTAGAAATTATGATTGTTTGTCTTGTCTCCAAGCTTTTTCCCCAGAAAACAAAATACGTATGTATAAAGCTTACCCAATGTTGACTGCGTTGGTAATGGAGTTCTGTACGCCTGGATTAGTGTTAACAATTGTCACATCGAGTCTCGATTGAAAACAACAAAAAAAAATACCATTACATACCCTTGGCTGCTCCAACATGAGCACCAATCTTAATTTTCAAGTTTGGGGTCCGAACCTGCTCTAAAGTTGATGTTGTTGTTGCTGGCATGGCTTGTTATTTTGTTTTGTTCTTGTTTGGTATTAAAATGAATAAAAAATCAAAAAAGTTTTTTTTTTAAAAGGTTTGATTTTTTTTTTTTCAAAGCTTATTTCTAGTCAACTCCAGACTTGATACGTTTGGTTGAGTAACCAACACACATTGTAAATTTTTTTTTTAATCATTTTGTTCTTTTAGAATCGTAGCATTGACTTTGATAAAAATGAAAATATATATGTATATATATTATTAGTATAGTATAATTAAAATGTCTATCGCTTTCTTCCAATCCGGATCTTCTTTTTTGCCTTTTCCGCTTCCAATGCCGCCTTTTTCCGTTTGTTTGCATTGACCAAATCCTGGCCCGTTTTTGGTTTGACCTTAAAAAAATCATCCAGACGACCCTGTGATGCCGACTTGTTGCCCTTTTGCAGCTTAGCCGCCGCCTTGCGCACACGTTCTTCGCTAAAGCCCTTTTGCTTACACAAGAACTCGACCAAACCCTCAACGTCGGGTTCCTGCCATTTGAGCTCAATGTTAACAGGATCTATCACATCGGGGGCCTGGAAAAGCTTACGGGCCTCTGCAAACGGCCAGTCTTCGGGAACCTTGTACTTGGAACCAGGCTTGGCGTTGATCGACTCGACAATCTTCTCAAGCGAGCGATGTTCCTTAATGAGCTTAAGACCAGTTGCGGGACCCACACCCTTGATGGAATCACAATAATCGCAGCCAAGAAGGATACAAAGATCAATAAACTCGTCTTGTGACAACTCGAGCGACTTGAGGACAGTTTGTAAATCAATTTCAGTAATCGGTAAGCCCTTTGATTCTGCTGCAGTTAGATGCCGCAGCAGAGTCGACGTTCCAAACGTGAGCGTATCCATATCCTCAGAGGCAGCCGCGAAAACCTTTTTTTCGCGTGCAAGTACCGCGCACTGTGCCTCGGCCTCACCTGGTGCCTCGACATAAGGAATTCCCATTAGTTGTAACAGCTTCTTTGCCTCTTCATTCTGCTCCCGAGTCACCCGCACTGTCCGTCTCTCAAATTTGCTGATCTCTTCGGCAGTACCCGTTTCCTTGAGCTCTTCAGCACTCTTGAGAGCCTTTTCACGCTGCTCCAACCGCTTTGCCAGTTCACCACCCTTCATCTCTGGTGGCTTACCGTCAAACACGTATACAGGTTTGATTCCATTATCAACAATCTTCAGGGTTCTATAAAAAATGCCAATCAAATGAGATGTTGTCTCACCAGACTCATCGGTAAGCTGTTGTCCGTCCTGTTGGCGCACAGCAATTAAGAACTGATACAGCGACATGGAAGCATCGATAGCGACCTTGCGCCCGACAAGGTTTTTGAACTCCCGCGTGGAAATAGCTGAAGCAGCGTGATCAGAAAGAAGTCTGAATAATCCGTGAATTCCCATATTAAAATAAATATACAAAAAAAAAAAAAAGGAGATAATTATTATTGCAGACAGTATGAGAAAAGAAGAAAAAGAAGAAGAAAAAAAATGAAAATTTAGATTGTTTTTTTTTCGTGTCGCGTTTTTTTATTATTCTTCTTCTTCTTTGATTTGCCTTTTGGTCATTAAATTTACTTATTTAGGTAAAACTATTTACTCTGTACAAACATATAAACTTTAATGTTTAGTTTTTAAAACATAAAACATAAACTTACTTTGCTGACTTTATTATCAAGATCACGTTATAGTGTTCACGTGACTATATCTCGCCACTGTACGATAATAAAACCGAAAATTAAAAAAAAAAAAAAAACTTTCACAGGCACAAAAATTTACAAAAAAAAAAATAAAATGAAATACAAAATCTACCACGGTCCTTGGTTTTTCCCACCTTTTCTATCCATTCTGACTTTTTGAAGAATATCTCTCTTCTGACTTGTACAGAATACAGATAGAGTCATCAATTCAGCAGTTTACATATTTATTTTCTTTCAAACAGCTGTTTTCAATTTTTTTTTTTTATTATTATTATTAAAAGCACTTACTTTTTGCATCATGTTTGGCAACAGTAACAACAATAGCGGCAGCGCTTTTGGTGGATTCGGTGCCAACAAACCCTCTACTGGGTTTGGTTCTGGATTTGGTGCCTCTAACAACAATACATCTTCAATCTTTGGCCAGAGCGCTAGTAACAACAACAATTCTGCATCTAGTGCATTTGGATCTTCTAACACAGGCTCTGCGTTTGGATCTAGTAACAACAACACTACAAGCTCCTTTGGTGGTGGCTTTGGATCTAGTGGTAGCACTTTTGGATCCAACAACGCCTCCAGCAGCGGCAGTGGCAGTCTTTTTGGCAACAAGCCCGCAACTTCTTCTTTTGGAGGATTTGGTAGTTCCTCTAATACTTCGTCACCGTTTGGTTCTTCGACTGCCGGTGGCAATGCCTTTGGTGCCAACAACAGCAACAATAATCAACCTGTTAATGGCACTACTATTCCCTTCAACGCTCATACTGAGAAGGATCTTTCACCTGGCCCATCCAACGGCAACCTCTTGATTTTTCAAACTATCAGTGCCATGCCAGCTTACCTCTCACAGTCGCTTGAGGAGCTAAGATACCAGGATTACCAACAAAACAGACGTTACGGCGATGCTAACACTAACAACTCAGGTTTTGGTTCTTCCAACACGTCTCCATTTGGTAGCAACACCAACCCCGGATTTGGTAACTCGTCATCTTTTGGTGGTAACAACAATACTTCTGAATCATCTACTTTTGGTTCTGCGTTTGGATCCAATAATAATAACAATAACTCTACTGGTGGTTTGTTTGGTAACACCAACAACAATAACGCGTTTGGATCTTCTAACAGCGCCTTTGGTGCGTCTAAACCTGCTTTTGGATCATCCAATACGGGAAGTGTATTTGGCTCTAACACTGGACTTGGTTCCGGCAATAGTGCTTTTGGCTCAAACACTACCACGAACAACACACCTGCTTTTGGTTTTGGTAATAACAATACTAGTGCCTTTGGTTCGAATAACAATAACAGTGGTAACACTGGTGGTGGTCTTTTTGGCAACAATAGCACAAACACCAGCTCCCCCTTTGGCCAGAATAATAGCAATACTGGATCAGCTTTTGGTGCTGCGAAGCCTGCGTTTGGTTCTACTGGCGGCGGATTTGGTTCCACTTTTGGTTCAAACAACAACAACTCTTCGGCATTTGGCCAGGCTAATAATAATACCAACACTGGTGGCGGTCTTTTTGGCCAAAATAACAGTAACACTAATAACTCAACAGGCGGCTTATTTGGTAACATGAACAACAACACTGCCAACAATAACACAGGTGGCGGCTTGTTTGGTAACAACAACAACCAGTCTTCAGATGGTCTGTTTGGTAATAAGCCTGCTGGAACTACTGGTGGTTTGTTTGGTAATAACACTACTCCCTCTACCAACACTGGCGGCTTTGGTAGCAACAACACCAGTGGAGGTTTGTTTGGTAGTAACACGAATACTGCCACCAACACTAGCGGTGGTGGTCTTTTTGGCAACAATAACAACACATCTGGAGCCTCTGCCTTTGGTAATAACACTAATGCTGGAGGCAGTCTTTTTGGTAACAAACCTGCTGGTACTACTGGTGGTCTTTTCGGCAACAATAACGCTACTACTACAACTGGCGGCGGCCTTTTTGGTAACAACAATGCCTCTAACACTACTGGTGGTACAGGGCTTTTTGGTAACAACAACACCACTGCTTCTACTGGTGGCGGCTTGTTTGGTAAGCCTGCTGCTTCAACCACCAATACTACTTCTGGAGGTCTTTTTGGACCAAAGCCTGCTGGCACTGGTTTGTTTGGCAACAATCAGAACAATACGACTACTTTTGGTGGTCAGACCGGCACCGGAAGTGGCTTGTTTGGTAATAACAGCTCTAATACATTTGGCAACAATGCCTCTGCTAATACCACCTCTTCTTTGTTTTCTCAGAACAAGCCAGCTTTAGGCCTTAGCACTAACAATGTAGCTGGTAACAATCAACAGCTGCCGCAGTCTACAAGCTTGATTGCAACAGTGGATCAGAACCCCTACGGCAATAATTCCCTCTTTTTCACTGACGAGGCCATTGCTCGTGCGACTGAGTATCTAAGTCAAGGACCTATGGCAACTCCTCTGACCACTAATAAAGACAAGACCAAGAAGACAGGCACTACTTCTGCATTCAGGCTTACCCCTAAGCCTCTTTTTTCACCTGCTAGACGTACCTCATCCATAAGCTCATTGACTCCTAATCTTCGTGCGCTGACTATTTATGGTCCTACAGAAGAAGAAGCTGGTGCCACTAGCTCTCACCTTGCTTTGGTTGATGGTTCTACTGCAAATACCAGTGTTAGTGGTAACTCACTGTTTGGTAACCGTGCTGACGAATTGCTTCTCTCTTCTTCGGCTTTCTCACCACGCCAGAGCGTGAGACGTCTTATTATCAACCGCAACCACTCTAATAACCAGAGCGCCGCTAGCTTCACAGAGCTTCCTTCATTATCTGGTCTCTCGTTGGAGAACGGTGAGGAAACTACTACTACCACTACTACGACGACTACGAAGACCCGTTATGGCGTAAGAAACGCTATTCTTCCTCCTGATCTGGCTGGTAACAATAGGTCCGCGACTCTGGAGCAATCGACCGTTACCCCCGGTGTGCTTTCCACCAAGGCTTCTTCCACAATTGTGTCTGGTAATAATGCTACTACTTCTGTACCTAACAAGGATGAAGCAGCTGCACCTACTTCTGCGGCTAAACCTGCCATTGTTCCTGTAACTGAGAAGACTCCTGTTGCTGACAAAAAGCTGGTTAACGGCGGCCCTATTATGTTTTCCGCTGACGTCACATCTGAGATTGATGTTAGTGATCACGCTGAAAACGATAGCAATACTTCTGATGAAGAGCTAGTTAACGAGGCCGGCTACTGGATGTCACCTAGCGCAGCTAAGCTTGCACAGCTTCCACGCACTGCCCTCAAAAAGGTCAAGGATTACCGGGTCGGCCGCAAAGGCTACGGCCAAATTGAATTTTTGAAACCTGTCGACCTCTCAAGCCTGTTGCTTCCTACTGACAAGCCCATCACCAAAAGCCAGATTGAAGACGCCGTGTTTGACAACGTTGTTGTGTTTGTACAGCGCGCTTGCGCTCTTTATCCTGACTCTAGTAGCGCCGGCAACAAGGATACTAAACGCAGTGTCGCCGCTAAGCCGCCTACAGGCCAGGGCCTGAATGTGCCGGCGCGCATCTCGCTTCTGGGTGTTTGGTCGGTGACACGCGATACCCGCGAGCCTGTTAAGGACCCGAGCCGTCGGCTGTACCAGCTGCATCTTAAGCGATTGCAGAAACTGCCTAACCAGGAGTTTGTTTCGTTTGATGCCGCCACTGGCACCTGGGTGTTTAACTCTATTCCGCCAGCCTAAAGTGAAGCAAGTTCAAAATTAGCGGGCGTGTATATGAGATTTGCTTAGTCGTCGCACATGAAGTGTACCATTAACATTGGTATTCATTGTGTGTATCTATATAGTTGTAAAAAATATATATATATACTTTTCATAAATATAAATATAGTTTTATTTTTAAATTTCTAAATTTTCTTACATGCATATTTTCTATCTATAAAAACCTGTATACTTTTTGAGGCTCAAATTTAGCTGCCCAAGTTAATCTTACATCCAGCATAGCTCTCGAGGCCTCGGAGAAATAGAGGATAGGACACGTCGTCAATGTGCTCAAGGTTGAAGATTTCACTGAGACGAATCTGCCAGGGTGGGAAACCGTCAAGATCGAGGCGGCGGTCAAACACGTACAAGAGATCCGGCTCCTCAAACTCATTATGGGAGAGCTCGGCATCAACAAACGAAATCGTAATGTCCTTGGGTGTAAGAGTTTTCGTTGCAACACGGGAACTGAGTTCACGCGTTAGTTTGACCACAGATTTGCGGCCATCTTCCTTGGAAATCAAGTTGATCACAAACACACCAGGCTCATTGTCATCACTGTGATTGTCTGCAAGGGGAGGGATGTTGATTTTAAGAACAGGCACATTGGCACCATAATACTGCTCAAGCTTTTTATTGATGCGGCGTTTTAAATCATTGGGATCAAGAGCCTTTAGCACACCATTGCGTTCGTAAATTGTTAAAATCGACGCACCTGAGCTGATTACCCAATAAGCTAGATCACTGGTTTTAACAAGCAAATCGTCGAGACTGTCCGCTTTGTTCTTGCCGTCCAGCTTCAGAATGGCGGCAATGTGGCGTGGCAGCTTGGGCAACGACGAGATATCCTTAAGAATCAAATCCGGTGTGCGGATGCCCCTGTAGTTAAGACAAAACCTCTTGAACATAATAAAGTGGTAGGCATATTTGAACAGATTATAGATGCCGACTAGTATGTACATTAGTTCGAGAAGAAAGTGGTAAGCCTTGGCTTTACCTTTTTCCAGTTCATCGTTTTTTTTGGATAACGTATTCTTAAGAAATTTAGTGGGAATATTAACGGCCATCTTGTATAATCTATAGAGAAATAAATAATAATAAAAAATAATTAGCCAAAAAAAAGTTCTATGAATAAATCATGGTGTGGCCACTACGCCAAAAGATCAGGAACTACAGATTTTGCAGAAACAAAAAAAAAAAAGTTTTTCAAAACAGAAACACGTACACAAAACACGCTTGAAAAGTTTTTGTACTAAAAAAAGATTGAAAAAAAAAATCAAAGAATCAGTTATTCTTTTGACAAAAAAAAAAAGAAAAAAAATCAGGAGTCAGTTGAATTTTATGAATCGAGCTATAAGAACAAGACTAATAAAAAGAAGAAGAAAAAGAAGAAGAAACAGAAATATTTAGAGAAATAGTGTTGAATTTTATACCCTTTTTTTTACATTCTAAATTGCAACATAACCATAGTGATGATTTACGACAATGAACCAATGGTCCAAAAGTTGTGTTAATGAAGAGCTGCGAAATAAAACAAAAAAAAAAAGTTGAGTTTATCACATTTTTACAATTTTTACAGCCTTTAATATCTTGATTGTGACTAATATTACGATGAAGTTATTCTCTTTGTAATCTCAAATTATCTGGAGAATACTTCAAGTAAATAGTACAACCAAGAGCTTGACCACGTAGTGATTTACTGCATGTCCATGTTAGAAAACAAATGTAAGAATATTTCTGCAAGGTATACTCAAAACAGTATCCATTTCTATTGAGATATACAACAAATTAATCTTTTTCTTTTTATAGTATATATACTTTTATATGTAGACCGGTGTGTTTAAAAGTAAAAAAAAAAAAAAAAAAAAAAACCTCCCATGAAACATAAATGAATAAATTAATGATGAGACCCCAGTGAAAGAGGAATCTGCTCTGTGCGGCCCTTGGGTAAAGATAATGACGGTGAGCTTAGATTGATGTTTCCCTTGATACTATACAATGAGTTAATGGACGGCCTAGAGTTGTGTGAGAACTTGCCGGGCATTATCAGATCATGGCCAGGGTCTACCCACGAAGGCTCATGCGAGATTTCAAGCGTCGGCGAAGGAGACACAGCGCGCTGGTGAGTCAAGCTGATGGGCGATAACGGTGACAAAGGTGCTGGTGATGTGTTACTGTCAGCTGGTAGTGTCAAATGAACCGAGTCATGATGCAACGGAGCTGGGGATAAAATAGAAAGAGAAGGACCGGAGATTGAGCGATAGTTGTTGGCAAATTTACGCTGAAATTGAGCGCTAATGACACGTTCTTTTTCAAGCTTCAGATCAAGAACTCTGACTTTCTCTGCATACTGCTTAATTTCATGATCCTTACGTTCACGCAGCGAACGTAGTGCGTCTCTTAATGCATCTCTTTGAGATTCAATATCTTTAATCTTGTCCGAAGATACTAACTTATTTTTGTTTTCCTCAACCGTCAAAGCCAGCTTTTTGTTTTCAAGTTTTAGTTCTTCAATTGTTTCTAACAACTCAGTAGGATCACTAGCTAATTTTAACTCGGTGACCTGAGCTTCCAACTCTGGCACAACGCTGCTCTTTAGTTTGTTGGATTCGTCCTGAAGTAGTGTGTGCTTTTGTCGCAGGTCTTCCAGAGTAGAATTAATGTTTTCGTGCTCAATTGTCTTAGCCAAAAGGTTACGCTCGTTGGCCGCTAATCGAGACTCTAAACTGACAGAGTTATACAACGGCTCAACTTCAATACAATTGTTGACGGCGTGGAGTTTGTCTTCTATCAGCAGGCGTTTACGACGTTCCTGGTCTAGTTCGTTCTGTAGGCTTACAAGAAGCAGTGCACGTTCCTGGTGATTCATGGTAAGCTGGTCAACATCAGTTATGGGCTGCTTCTGGATGTGGGAGATTCCAATCTCTCTGCGAATAGCATCAGCAAGCTCGCTAGTGACTAAGCGAATTTCATCAAGAAGACTAATGTTTCTACGTTTCAAATCGTCAATTAAATTTAACGTATCAGCGGGAACCTGAATAGTTTGAGATTGAGGTGAGTTGGCGGAAGCCACAGATGTATCCAAAATAGGTGAAATTGCACGGTCTATCAAGTCAAGATTTTTCGTGGGAGCGGAGGGTTCAGCAGAAACAACCATAGGCTCAACCGGAATAGGAGAGATAGAACGATCGGAGGTAGGAACTAAAGCTCTTGTAGATGTCGAAATATTGGAAGAGGCAACCAAGGGCTCAACTGGGATAGGTGAGATTGAGCGGTTAGTAGTCGGAATAATGTCGGTCATAACAGAATTTGTATTGAGAGCGATTGACTTTGAAACTGGAGTTGTAGAAGATAATGACAAGTTTTCGGGTGACGAATATGAAGAAAGGGCTTGTGAGTTGGGGCGTGACATACTATTAGATGCAGGACTGGGAGAACTGGACTTGCTACTACTCCGAGAACGAGACTCATTGCTAGCTGGTGTAATGGTGCTGTTGTTGTTGTTGTTTGTAGGAAGAGACGAGCGATTATAGTTTGACTTGTTTTGTGGAAACGAGGAGCCGTTCAAAGGAATGGAAGGTGGACCAGCCAAAGGGCCTTTCATATTGTGAACAGGACCGCCCATAGAACTTTGCATTAGGCTGCCACCAGGGCCGCCGCCAGGACCGTGTATAGGTGACATGATATTAGGTGGTGGGCGAGAAAAGCCTCCCATAGACATTGACCTACCAGCACTTGCCAATGGCTTAGGATAGTTGTGGGAATATTTAGGATCCTGGGGCATACCCCCAGAGCCTAATCCCAGATTAGACATTGTGCGCATTTGCATGGGGTCTTGTGAAGACATTGGAGGATGCGGAGGACCGCCAGGAAACTGATGAAAGTTCTGGTTAACCTGTGATGGGTTAGCAAGAAAGCTTTGAGGAAAAGTACCATCACTGTTCATTAACTGGTTTCTGGAGGCAGTGAGATTTTTTCTGTATTCCCTGTTTGTAAATTGGCCAAACGTGGGAATAATAGGAGCAGTATCAAAAGAGTTTGTCATTAGAATGGCTCTGTTGGTAAGTGGTCTATCCGGAGAACCACCCATGTTTGGGTATCTATCACGGTCTTGAAGACTATAAGAATCGCTGTTCATGCTGTTGGTGTCAAAGTTGTCATCGTTATGGTTTATATTTTTTGTTAAGGAGCCCTTTAAACTCAGCTGGGGGCTAGCACGAGACGAGGATCGGGACGAAGGCCGGATAAAACTACTTGTGCTATTAGAAGACATTCTCATGTTGTATTGTGGTGAATATGGCATTTGTTGTTGTGGGTCCATTCTTTTGAAATTCTGGTTTGATATAGTTTCCGATTCTTCAGGAATCAGATTTTCGTCAAAGAGTTGGCGACGTGAGGTGGGCATGCCACCCATACCATAGGCGGTTGGTGGTGTTACAGAAGCTTGCGCTATCATGGATAAGAAAAAGAGATACGTTAAACAACGTTGTGGTCGAGGATTGTAAATGTTGAAAAGAGCGAAATGAGAAAGAAAGAGAAAAAAAAGGAGTAAGAAGAAAGAAATAAACGAATTGAAAAAAAAAAAAAAGTTAAAAAAGGGACACAAAAAAGTTACTTTTTTGGTGAAAACTGGTTGAATTATTGACTTTTTCTATCTTTAAAAATAGATTATAATGCCACTACTATCGAAAGAAACAAATATGAGTTCTGAATATTGGACTTTCCTTTTATCTATTATTCTTTCTTTTTTTTTGGTTTATTGATTTTGGTAGTGGTAGTCGAAGTAAAGAGAGTAGTAGACGAATTTACGTGTGATAACGAAGGTAACTGTTGACTGCGTTTAACTGAATATAAAATAAATAAAAAAAAAAAAAAAACTGGATTGGCTGTACCGAAAAATAAAAGAAACAACTGAGAGAACAATGAAAATATTATTTAGTAGTTTCTGTTTGCCGAAGACTAAACAATCAAGTATTCAAAGTGATTAAACCCCGTAGAGATATAATAACTGTATGGTAGGGTTGTTTAAACCAACAAAAAAAATCAACAACAAAGGGGAGATGAAGACCAAAAGAGTTGCAAAACCTGAAAAGAAAAAAAAAGCTATGATTTCCAGTGAATCAAGAAAAATAGAAACGAGAAAAAAAAAAAATAAAAAAGGTAGAAGAAGGAAGAAGGAAAAAAAAAAAAAATTAAAAAATAATTAAATTGATTATTCAAAAATAATAATAATAGTAAAAGGCGTTTGTAGTTTTTTTTTTTTTTTTTCAAAAAAAAGTCATTTTGAAGCCAGAAAGGAAATTTTTGAAAAAGGAGGGTTTTTTTAAAACAATGTTTGATACCTTTTTGTTTTTTGGTTTATAGTAGGTCACATGATGAATAAGGATATCACTATTTATGTTTTTTATTTCAATACTAAATATTATTATATAAAAGTGTCATTTTAACTACGGTATGCTAATATAAATGTTTATATAGCAATTATGTTTACCATAATTAAAGAACTGTTATGATTTTTTTTATTACCCAAAACAGTATTTTATTTAACAAAAAAAAAAGCAAAAACTAAAAAGAGAAGCAAAATAATTGTTTTAGGAAATCAGCTTTTCAAACTAAACCGGTTTTGTAAAGTCAACAAGAAAATACAAATTTAAAAAGTCACTGATTTTAAGACAATAAAACTAACTTTAAAGAAAAAAAGTTTTTTTTTTTTTTTTAATCTTTATTTCAATACTCCCTTTGGATTGAACTCGCATTGGCATCTGTCACTTTTAAATCATTTACTGTAATTTGTTCTTGTTTTTTTTTGTTTTAGAATGTGATAGGTACTTTGGGTGTATTTTCCACAGTATAATAAAAAAAAAACTCATTTCTCACAAAACAAAGCGATAACAATGTATCTGCATTGCGTATACTTGTCTATAGTTACTAAAGATGAACTTTTGTTTTTATCATCATCATTGTGATAATTATTAATTGAAACAAGTTTGACTGGTAAAAGATCCAGTGGGAGCCAACGAAACGGCAAGATTGAATGGATCTTTGAACAATAGTCATTATAGTTTTGTATACATCAAAACAAGCTTTTTTATTTGTTTTCTTGATCTCCTGCGTTAACATATCAACAAAGTCAAATTTAAATCTAATTTTTTTTATAGATTGTATAACTATTTCTATTGTAGTCTAAACACACATGTTGTTCTATTGACATGAAATATCAATAAAAGCCTTCACAAAAAACGTCAAAATGTTTGTCACAAACATTTAAACAACGTTACACACTGGCCAATGTTTAAGTCTATCATTTATTTTCATTCTAAACTTAACAATAACTATCTTTGAAATATAATGCTGTCGTTGAATTCTTTTTTTTTTTAATCCCTCATAAAAACCTGCCGAGACCATCTGCGTTCTTTTTTTTTTTTTTCTTATTTGTAATTTGTCATAAAAAAAGAGTCAAAAAAATTTTTATTATACTAAAACTAATAGTTTTTTGTGATATTACTTGCCCTTGCATCATGTCGAGATCGAAGGAGGTGAAAAAAAAAAAAAAAAAACTTGTTTATTATCTGATTTTTGGTTGGTCAGTAAAATGGTCTTTCTACTATACTTCAATATATACGGATATATTATGATTACATATTAATTTCTAGAAGCAGTAGTGAAAATGAATAAATAAAATAATGTTTAAATCACAGAATATTCATTAACTGCTTGTTTTCATTTCAACATGACAAAACTCTGATTTTGATTCCTATTATTATTAAACAGACTAAGGTGTATTTAATCAGCATTATTGTCATTATAAAATAAAATATAGATATTCTGAATCACTGCTGATAATGTGTACTTGATTAGAGCAGCTGAGGTTTTTGCAATGTGACAATCTCAATCTACCAAGGAGTTTTTATGTGTATCCCAGATTCTTTTTTTTTTGGGCAGGTTTGTGTTATTTCATAAAAAAAAAATTGATTCGTCATTGAATCCTAGAATAACCAAAGATGTACTGATAATACTTAATTGCTTAAAAAACATAATATATATATATTGAATTGAATTGAATTTTTTGTCATTAGTAAATGTAGCCATGTAAAAGTAAAATACAATAACCAAAAAAAAATTTCTAGTTATTGCAGGTCAGTGAAAGCTCCATATATCACAAAAAAAACATACACAGAGAGACTCTTTAAAAAAAAAAGTATGTAAACCTAAAGTTTGGAGTCAACGTTTTGTAGAATCGGAAGGCGGTCACTGCAGGGGGGACCTCCAAAGGCGGAACACCAAAAAAAAAAAAAAAAAAAAAGTAACTTGGATTCTTTTTATTCTCAAAAGTATTACTTATGACATACACTTTTTTTGATAAAAAAAAAAACAAAAAAAATTGATTACAAATTGTATAATAAAAATATTATATAATATATTGGTAATACATACGTAATAAAATCTTGATACGTAAATTAAAAAAAAAAAATTACTTTGCTGTACACCATATACAACCTTCGTTTTTTTTTTAAAAAAGGTTTAACAAAGCATCTTTATACAGATCTTGATAACTTTTCGGGTATTGGCAATATACTATGTATATTTAGTAACAATAAGCTTTAGCTGATAGCATATAGACTTTCAAATAGAAAATGTTCAAGTCTTAAAAAACGCATATAATTATACACACAGATATTACAAAATTAAAGATATAATTAAAAGTTACATTGCTTTCACACGCTTTTTTTTTAAGATAATTTTTAGTATATTAACAAGTTGAAACATCTTTTTTTTTTTGAAAATAGAACTTGATATTTAATACATAACCTGTCTCTCTTTTTTTTTATCATTATTATTAATATTATTGTTATTATCATTGTTAGCAGATGTGTATTGTATAATGACTACAGACTTCATAATGTGTAATAACATGAAGATGTATTATCTTGACACAAAAAAAAAAAAAAAACCAGCCTTCTTTTCTCCGCTTACAAAATAAATAAGTAATAAATACATATATAACTGCAGAATTATAAATGTGTACCTGCATTCCAATCATTTGTTAAAAAAAAAAAAAAAAAACATTAGCAGCCTCCCCAAATATCTTCTCCTTTTTTTTTTCATTCACACTTTGCAAAAAAAGTTCTCTATATATATATTAATGATTTCAAACGTAAAAATATGATTTAGGAAATTCAACAAAGAAGAAAAATAAAGAGTAAATATATATAGCAACACGAAAGGGTTATACGTTGTTTGGTATGCATTTCAAAAGACTATCACCTGCTTTTGGTTATTGTTGAGTCATTGCTAATTGATTAACTTTGATGAACATGGGGGAGGGTTTAAAGATTATGATTAAGAATGCAAAAAAAAAAAAAAAATTCCAACTGATAAAATTTCTTTATAGTTTAATGTTTTAACCTCCCTCAAATATTTGAATGACGTAAATCCCTTTTGTTTCCAGACTTGGGCCCAGTCGCTGTCTTTGCTCATCTCGTCAATGACAAAGAGCTTTGTTATGTAGGTACAAGTTACAGCTATAAGCTAAAAAAAAATTAGTTTCAACTCAAAATTTAAAATTCTACGCTTTTTTTTTTTTGCTGTTAATAGCAAGAATTTTATAATGCCTAAAGTATATTAACTACTATAGTATTATTATAAAGGGTATCTTGAAAAATATTTACTCGTTAGAGTAAACACCCCAGTACTTCTCAGCGTTGTAAGGACCATCGGCCTTCCAGTAGTCGTTGAAAGCAGTGAAAAGGATACAAGAGTCACCGGCAACAGACTTGATAGAAGAGATGGCAGCCTGTTGGTTCTCCTTAGAAGGAACAGCAACACCATTGGTGTCACCCTTAGAAGGCCAGCCAGACTCAGTGATGAAAACATTCTTCTGAACACCGTGGTCGTTGCAGGCAGACCAGACACGCTGAATCTGACCAAGAACCCACTTACCACTGTCCTCAGCCTTGATCTGACCATCAAAGAAAGCATGAGCATTAACAGCAACGTAATCAGAAAGAGCACAGAGACCAGGATTGTTAATAACAGCAATGAAAGTATCGACAGAGACAACGGGACCAGAGTAACCAAGACCCTTCAAAACAGATCTAGCAGTGGAAAGGTAACCGGCAATCTGGTCAACGGTAGCCTGACCATTGTTGACAAGTTCGTTACCAATGGAAATAGTATGAACAATGTCCCAGCCACCATGGTTAGCAACACCGTCAGCAATAGTCTTAAGACCAGACTCGATAGCGTTAACATCAAAAATACCAAAGAAAACCTTCTGGTGAGAAGCAATAGCAGCCAAGACATTAGTGACTTGATCACAGTCAACACCGTAGATTCTGATAACATCGTAACCAGAGAGGGCAGCAATATCAGCCTTGACCTCGTCAGCAGTCTTGCAGGCACCGACCTTGTAAGGAGAGTAGACAATACCCTTAGCACCACCGTTGGAGCTACCGGAAGAAGGAGAAGAGGAGGAGGAGGAAGAAGAAGAAGCAGCAGCAGCGGCAGAAGAAGAAGCAGCAGCAGGAGCAACAGCAGAAGCAACAGCAGAAGAAACGGCGACAGCAGGAGCAACGTTAGGGGTGACGGCAGCGCCATTACCATCAACAACGACGGTAACAGTGACGACGTCATCACGCTTGTGCATGTTGTGCATGTGGACGGGCTGGGCAGTGGCCAGCAAAGTAGACATGGCCATAGAAGCGGCGACGACAAGCTTGGAGTTGAAAATCATTTTAGTTCAAATGTAGTTGAATTTGTTTGAGTTAAGGAGTGTGGTTTTGTAACGTGTAATAAAGACTCAAAAAGAAAGTGAAAAATGAGACCTGCTCTCTAAAGTAAGTAAATTAGCCAAGTGAACAACGTGATGAAAGCTGATGTGAAGAATACTTACAATATCACTCGTTTCAATAAATATTTAAGGATAGACTAAGTTGGAAGGTTGGACGATAAGAAAAGAAAAAAAAAAAGGAAATAGAAAAGGAGAGAAAGGAGAAGAGGAAAGGAGAGAGGAAAATAAAATTAAATAAAAAAAGGGAGGAAAGGGAGAGGTTTTAAATAAGAGTGAAAAAAAAAACCCCCCCCAGCAGTTAGACCATATCATATTTGTTTAAAAGATTATGTTTTAGTTGTATTTTATTTTTTTTTTCTTTTTCTTTTTTTGTCATTCACAGCAAAAATACTAGGTTGTCAAGGGAAATACAGCGCTTTTCAAAAATTCTACCGCACATTAAAAATGTGGGTTTTTTTTTTTTCCTTCATGATTCTTTACAAGTACATTTGACGACGGTATCTTAATTGCTTTTTTTTTTTTTCTGCTAAACCTTGAATAAGTTATAGCTAACCGTTAAGTTTTGAGATGGTTTTAAGATTCAACAGCTTTTGAGGTTAGCTGTTTTTTTTTATTACAACTTATCAAGTAAACCTCATTTCCGCAATGAGTAGGGTTAGTGCTACAACAAGTTTGGTTCAGAAAATTAGGCGAGCCAAGACCACACACTTATGTGAAACTATACGGGTGCTTAACCAAAGCTGGATTTCAGAAAACATAAAATAATTTTATAGTTCTGAAATAGGTAAAAAGATTTTTTTTTGTCTGTTTTTGCCAGGTTAAATGAAGAATTTAGGCTAACCAAAAGCAGCCTGAAAATGTACAAATTGATATGTTTGTAATAACCTAAAAAGCTTTTAACAACATGTCGTCATGGCAACTAGCGCAGATATGCTTGGAGGACAATGTCAGTTGGGCTGTATATATATACTTTTTTGTGCTGAAATATAGTAGTTATCTGAATGTGAGAACTTAACGAGAAGAACGAAGTGTGGATTCGAGGCTCTGCCGCTTCCGTTTGATTTTTTTTTTATTTTTCGAAAAAAAAATCAGGGTTTTTTTTGTGGTTTTCGTGATGTCAGTCTAACCATACTTTAGAAACCAGTCTATAGGGTCCACAACCACTAGAAGTTCCTCGATCAGCCCTGAACAATAAACAAGTAATACAAATTAAACAACAAGTGTCTCAATAAAAGCTGCCAATAACCAATCTTAAACAGTGAAAAGCTGGGATTCTATAGGGACGCCGATTTCAAAGAAAAGCACCAGTGGTTAAAAAAAAAAAAAAAAACATCGAATCCAGTACCGGAACAAGTTAGTCCGATCATGTCTCGGGTTAGGAGCGAAAAAAAAAAAAAAAATTAATAAAAAGTTTTTTAAACATTCAGGTAGCCGCCTGAAGGTCATTTTCTCTTGGCTTGAATTTAAGAATTCCACGATTCAAAAACTTAGAAGACAGCTGTTTGGTCACTGCCCAGGCCTTGAGTACCAGAATGTTTAATTAATATATCACGGTTTTGTTAGCTGAATTCTACAATGTTTTTTTTAAGTATTATGCTTCCCACAAAGCCCATACTTTCTTTTTTATCAACGTATTTTAACAGATGAGAATCTAATGTAATTGTTACTGCACTGTAAACAGTTAATATTAAGCAATAGAAGCGACTAATCGGGTATTAATAAATGCCTGATATTTAACTATTCATTATTTTATTCTAGAAATTCCATTTGGTTTGAAAATAAGTTTTCAGTTTAATTGATGATGGTAAAAATGAGATGCTTTTTCTTTTTTTTAAAAAAAATAAAAACAGAAGCGAAGGGACTAAATCTATCAAAGCTCTTTTCCATTGATTTATTTAATACTGTTAGTGAAAACGTAAAGTGTCGAGACTACCCTATTTACTCATAACAGATGTTGAATATAAAAAAAAAACGCTTGGTTTGTGTGATTCTTTGACATCTTGTTATAACTACGGTCATAGTTTAACAATTTGGAAACATAACTGAATATCAACCACTTTCAAATAATACACCATATTACTACAAATGAACTTGTTGTATTAAAATTATTCTGTTTTTATTGCTGTTGTTTTTTACATTTATATAGTGCTTAAAAATAATTACCAGTATTAAAAAAAAATCAAATCTCAGTGCTTTCATACAACAGTTGATGGTAGTTTTTTTTTTTTTTTCTCACGCTTAAACTAATTTTTCTGAACGGTTCACGGAACATTCCCGTTGTTAGTATTTCCGTCATCTTGCGGTTCAGTAAGTTAAACTTTTTTTTTTTTTAATTTTGAGTACTCAGTCTACGTTAATTGACATGGTAAGTACTTTATGATTGTAGAAGCGGGCGCCTACTAGTTACTTGCTGCCCTGTTTTTTATTTTTTTTTATTTTTTTTTGGTGCTCTAATGTTCAGGGTATTTGAAACAATATCGCCGTTGAAAGAACACCTTTTTTTTGCATGCTGACTTGACACATTAAATTTACCGTAATTGACTTGCTTTGACTGTGACAATTGAATCGTTTCACAATTCAAATTTTTCTGTTTTTAACTGTTTTTTTTTTTCTTATTTATTCAGTGCATAATAATAATAATAATAAAACACACTCACTTTATCTTACGTAATAGTTTTGTGTTAATTTGTCGTCGTCATAATTGAAGCTGGTAAAAGTCTATTAAAAAAAAACATTTCTTTTGCGTTAAAAATTGGTCAAATCAAGGAGTTTTTTTTTTTTTTTGTATGTAACAAATGCAACATGTATGTTTGGCATATGTGTGTAAACTTTACTTGTTTTTCCCAGTCTATACGAGGTGTTAACCATATTGTAAAGGATGTTTTAAAAAAAAAAAAAAACATTTTTTATTTAAATTTTAACTTTTCCAGAGGTTAATAAAATGTATTGTGTTTTACTCTAGATTTGTAATTTAAGAGTTATGACTTTGTATCTTATACGTCAGACACACCATAGGATGGGGATTAGTAGCATCATATATACTGTTTTTGTTTGTTTTTTTTCAAAAATAAAATAAAATAAAAAAGATTAATAAAAGTCTTTGTCAGAATTACTAAATTAGTTTTATGTTTAGATCAAATTACTCCGTCAAGGTTCTTACCTCTTCATTAACTAAAAATAAATGAAATAAATAAAAAAAAATAAAAAAAAAGCTAATCGTGATCTTTGATTCCATTGTAAGCGACTTGTTCTAAGCGGATCTAATCGTTATAAGAATCAAAAAAATGAAAAAAAAAAAAAATAAAATGAATTAGGTGATTATTGTTTTTTTTGAAAAAGTTCTAGTTGTGAAAAGAATTATCTCAGCACATACATTTAAAAAAAAATTATTTTTTTTCTGAAGGCGACATCAAGGAGTGTTGACTTTGATACAGTCTGATAACCCTTGAAATCAATTTAAAAAACAATTTTGACAATACTAAAACAGTTATAATAAAACGTTGAGAAAGCTTGGACAAGAAATAAAAAAAAATAAAAAAAAAGTGAAACAGTAATTTATGTAGGCTTTGAGGAGAGAAAACTTGCAGAGTATCGGCTTCTGATCTTAAAATCTCTGAGTTAAATAAAATTGAACTCATAAACCTGTTTTTTTTTTTTGTTTTTTTTCTTTTAAAAAAAAAATAAAAATCAAAGCAGGTATGAAATAATATTAATATTCTGATAATGTAGTTAATTGCATGTAAAGCATTGGAACTTGGGTCAATCACTAACTATGGTTAAAAACACTCACGATCTATGACAAAAAAAACCAAGGCAATTTTTATTTTTTTTTTGTTCTTGTTGGTTATATTTAGTTTGACAAGAACTCAGCCATTATTCAATCACATGGGGTTGACGTAGTGTCGTGATCCAACCGCAGCACTGTTCATTTTTTTTTTTCAAACATTATATTATAATCATATATATAACACCTAAAAATAAAAAAATATAAAAATATCGACCTTGTGTTTTTTTTAAATAGAATACTGATCCAAATACACCATCAGCTATTGTAAATAATGATATTGTACATTCAATATATTGGCATACCATAAATGTTACAACTAATGCTGTTGTTATTAATTGTTCTTACATTACATAGTTACACAATATTAACTAATTCTGTATAGAAGCCTTTTTTTTCTGGACAAATACCAAAGCTGGTTATGTTCAAAGCTAAGATTTTTAATCAATTATATTTATATTATCACTGAATTTGTGATAAAAATAGAATCCAAATGTATTAAACTAACTGCTGTATTCTCTCATCATGATAAACGATGATCTTTTTTTTTTGTAAACTCTGTGCAGCATCAGCATGTGTTTTTAAGATCTTGAATTGATATCGTGCATCCCAACTACGGATATACGTATAGATAGAACAATGCAAAAACTCAATAATTCTAACCCTCCTCCTTCCTTGTCCCGCTTTTATAAAATAGATCAAAGTCATACAAAATATTTGGTATTGAGACATTTGTTGTTTTTTTATAAAAAAAAAAAAATATGAACTATTTGAATGAATTAAAATATTCATGCGGTGATCATTAGTAAAAACAAATAAGACATTTTATATACATATATATATATTTTTTTATTTAGGACAAACTAAATACCCTGCGTATACGTATATCAACAATTATACTGTGTAAAAAAAAAAAAATAACCATTTACAATGCAAGCTAATTTGAATCCATATTTTTGGCCACCTTATTTTATCAAGTTTTTTTTTTTTTTTAATAACCATAATGAAGTATTAACTACTAATAAAATGCATTTTAATTCTATTATTATCGTGAAAGCAATGGTTTATTTAAGCTTCAGAAAAACTTTTTTTAAAGTGTGTATATTTGATTTTTTTAAAAAAAACAACTTTTTTTCTCAAATTAATGGGGTAACAAAAAAAAAAAACCCCCCAAGTTTACTACAAAACTAAATTTTTTTTTTCCAAGAACTTTGGTATATAATAATATGCTTGCACAGTAAGATCTAGATCATGTGATACTGTAATTAAAATTCAATTGAAAAAAATAATATATATTTTTTTTAATTTCATAGTCGTGATTAAACTATAGATACTGTTACAAGATGAAAAAAAAGAGGAAAAAAATATCAACTAACAGAGTAAAACTAAATTATGTAGAAAACAAAAACGAACAAACAACATGTTAATGCAAAAAAAAAAAACAAGAAAAAAAACACTGCTTTATCGCTTCATCCCATTGATCACGGTTTGATGACGACATGCCTGCTCGGGATCTCGGAGAAGCTCTCGCTGTTGACGCTCTGAATCGTCATAACTAGGTAACTGGCTATAAAGCTCATTATCTTCTTCAGCATTGTGTTGCTCCGGTTCAGTGTTACTACCTGTCGCTTCAGATACAGTAGTACTTGTAGAAGGACTGGTAGCATCAGGAGAACCTCTACTATTGTTGTAATTGGTGTGTTCATTAGAAGTAGCGACAGTAGCATCTTGTTCGTGATAAAGATCATCAAGCTGTGACGGTGATGCAGAAATCCCAGGCAAAGTCAGCGGTGCAGCTGGCTGTTCAGTTGGCGCTTGTAAATTAAATATATTGGACCTTGTTGTGGCTGTTGCTGTAACTGCTGCTGCATTAAGCAGGCTTGCAGTGACAATCCCTAATTGCGGTCGGGTTTTATCGAATTTTCTGCCGCTGGTAAGACTACTAGTAGATGGTGTGTCATGAATGATGGGCAGAAGCCCAGACACAACAGCCGATTGGTGTGAATTATTATTAGTATCGTCGTTTGATAGAGAAATGATATGTGGGCTAAGTTGTTCTTCCAGTGGTTCCAAACTTTCCCTTTCGTGGCTTATTAGACTGTTTTGATTCTCATGTCCATTTGTGGGTGTTATTGTTGCTGTGGACAATTCCATCTCTGTTTCTCTTTCGTTAGACACAAGAATTGGTAGTGTCAATTCTTGCAATTCATACTCGTCGTTATGAGAGTAGACCGGGTAAAACGAGTTTGATGTACTGAACATGGGCTGCAACTCACGGTCGTGCGAGTACTTGATCATAGCTTTTGACCGAAACTTCATGACCAAATCTGCGACACAGAATTGCACTATATACATAAGAGCCGGAATCAATACGCCCAGTAAGAGCATCTTGAGGGTTACGTGATTCGTATTCCATACAAATAAAGTAGTGCGTAAGCCATTGACCTGATGAGGTAACAACTGACATAGCTTCATGATGATTATTCGTGTTAAAAGAACTGCAGCCATAAAACAAATCATTTGCTGAGAAAACCAGCGAATCTTAATTGGAAACCCGTAAAATCCACTGACAAACCCTAGCTTTTGCCGACTGAAACGGTCATTATTGCTACCGTTGGTGGTAGATTTAGAGTACCTAGACAGAATAGGGTCGCGCACAATCATAGGAAGACAACGACGCCGGCGCCGGAATATCACCCGCGGACTGCGTAATGTTTTTTTCCAGAAAAGGACAACGACATAAAATAAGTACAAAAATATCCAGTAAAGTCCAAATATGAAAAACATGCCCGGAAAGATTTCCAAGAAACTTAAGGTAAGTGATGTGGACTGCAGATAAAAAAACCTCGAGGTAAAAAAGCTGCCCCGGTTGCTTCTTGGTTGATTCTCGTAATTTCTCGACTGTTTATCAGCAGTAATTTTTTCATTAGAGCTAGGCTCGTGGGGGCGGTTTAAGTTTTCCTGATCATTATTATGAACGCCATTCCAGCCGCCTTTGAAAAAATTATTGTTTCCATCTTTTCTTTCATCCCAGGTACGATGAGAGAAATAGTTCTCGTTAGATCCTGGAAGGAAAACATTTTTTAAAAGTCCACTGTAAGGAATGATGAATAGAATCAAAAAAACCTCTGCACCAGCATAGCCAAGAGCGATGCGAATGATATCGAGGGCCCAGACGGCAAAACGACGCTTGGGCCGCTCATAACGGCGCATGATAAAAATAGGAAGCAATACCAGCAGGACAATTGAGAGCTGATACGGGAAGGGTAGCTGAAAGCCGGAAAATGACGTTAAAAGCGGCGGCGGAGGTTTGTGGAAAGGGGGCGGAGAGGTTGTGCTCTCCGTGGTTGCGTTTGTCATTTTTGTACTCTTCTTGTTGGGCCTGTATTGTTTAAAGTAAATTGTGGCAAAAGGAATAGTAAGTGATGTTAGCGAACACGCGTGTCACCTGGGGGAAAGGGGTGGGACATTCGGAAAGCCCTGTGAGCAAGCACCGGTAGTGACTGATGCCGATGGCAGTTAAGGAAGTCAAAAAAAATAAAAAAAATAAAAACGGTTATAGTCTCCTGGGGGCTGATTTAAGTCGATATATTAGTGCCACGAATATCAGCACCAAGTTTTTGTATATAGGTGACGTATGACTACAGAAAAAAAAAAAGATGGAAAAATAAAACCAAATATAAAGAAAAAGTCTTTTGGTATTTTTAGCCTAGAGAAGACAAAATTAAGTAGTACAATATAATAATAATACAAAAGAAAGGATCACGACAATCTAAAAAGATGTGTATATATTTGGAGGAAAAAGAAAAAGAAAAAAAAAAAAAAACTCGATTAAAAAATTATAAAATATTTTAAGCTTCTAACAATGACACAAATAAAAATTGTCAAAATTGACTTGATAAATATCATAGATCAACATGATAGTCACGTGAAAACATAGTTTTGAGAGGATTTTTGATCAATACGTACGTATGTTTTTTTTTTATTTTTTTTTTTTTTCAAATCAAATATTTACATAACAAGATGGACTGAAAAGTCATGTAAAAAAAAAAAAAAATTCAAAAATCAATTTAGCTGAAAATTTCAAGGGTCACATAGACAATGCACGTTAGTAATTCTAGTTTCTAATAATGCGCCGAATTTTTCATCAATCAAGTTGTATACTTAGAAATCCACTCCCCCCCTTCTTCTTGGGATAAACCACAATCAGAGATTGATACACTGTAAAAAATTAAATTTAATCAAAAAAACTGTTAGTAAAGAAAATATGGTTACAAGTCCAAGACCGGTCTTGGTATTAAGTAAGACTCTTGGATAAAGCTCTAGGTAACCTTTTTTTTTTTTTTTTTTTTAGGTACTGTCGGCAAGATACTAGACATTTTCCTTAAAAAAAACATGTTCAACTGTCTCTGTCTCTAGCTGTCCATATTCGCAGCGATGGTCTTCTTACAGCTATACAAAAAAAATTGAAAAATATTTTTTTAGGAGTATCATGACAATTGTTGTCCAGCTGAAGAAAACTTGATAACACTAAAAGCACACCAATTCAATCAGTCAGTCACTTTTAAACATATAACTTATACGTATACTTGATATTGTTTGAATTTACAACACCAACAACACCAACAACAACAACAACAACAATAATAATAATAATAATAATAATAATAATAATAATAATAATAATAATAATAATAATA